>CM044966.1:4036580-4092961 GCA_024516035.1 Bactericera cockerelli | reverse complement strand
AAAACAAATCAAGTGTTGTACAGGGTGAGACATAATTTTTTTGTGACACCCTGTATATGGGCAGTCAAAAAGATGTAAAATTAAATATAAACACTAAATGTACAAGAAAAACTTTGATTTTTAATGATATCAAAAAGTTATGGTGTTTTAACTAATTTTGTCGCATGGACCACCCTGTAGATATTCTCTTAAACTATCATGTGGGTACTCGAGGTTGTATAAAATTCAACAAAGACTTCGAATCGTGGGGAAAAAAACAAGTAAAAAACACGAATTTGAATCCATTTTCAATTTGGTGTACACACTGAATGATTTTAAAACTTGAAATAAAAAGTAGGTAGGTGTAGACACAAAATTGAAAATGGCTTTTTGAATTCATTTTTTTCTTTCAGATTTGGACTCCTCGTTGAACTTTAGACAATTAAGACTACCCATATGATGTTTTAAGAAAATATCTACGGGGTGGTCCATATGACAATATTAGTTAAAACACCATAACTTTTTATATCATTAAAAATCGAAGTTTTTCTTGCACATTTAGTCTTTATATTTAATTTTACGTCTTTTTGACTGCCCATATACAGGGTGTCACAAAAAAATTATGTCTCACCCTGTACAACACTTTAGTTTTGTTTTTCGATATGATCACCAAAAAATGTGTAAAATTAGCTTAGAATTATTAATCCCAAATAAAAAAATAAAAAAACTCAGTTTTAAAAAAAATCAAGTCATTATTTCACTTGTGAACCACCCTGTATAAAAAAAAATTGATGCCAATTAAAAGTGCGTGTTTTTATCACACAAACACTTTCTATTCTTGTTATCGAAAAAATTAAACAAAGTTGAGTTATTCGAGATTTAGAAAAAAAATTGGTCGAAAAAAAAACACCCTGTATGTAAAATTTTTGTTTAAAAAAGTACTCAAGAACCATTTAGAAGTAAAATCATCAAATAAAATTCAGGTCAATCCATTTAAAAATCGAAAGTTGACACCTCAATTTCTGACTTTTGAACCACCCTGTATAAAAAAAATTTCATGACTGAAACCGCATAATTAGACCATGTACCCTAGATTTTTTTATTTTTCAAAAACTCTTTCAGGGGCCGAGTAATTTGAGGTGTCCAAGTTTGGTGGGACACCCTGTATACAAGAACGAAAAAAAAAAGAGAAACGTCCTACCTAAAGGGCGGGGTTATTGCCTGTGGCAATCTCTTCCACCCAACCCTTTTAAAAGCCTAACTAAAATAATGTGAGAGATATAAGATAGAAAAAAAGCATAAAATAGAAGAAAGAAAAAAAAAAAAAAAAAAAAAAAAACAATAAACATAAAAAAAAGAGAAACGAAAAGGAATAAATATATACAAAGAATAGGGGGAAATAGTGAAAAAAAAAAGGGGGGAGATGGGGTGTTAATTTTCCAAGAAATGTATCTTCGTCAAGATCTTAAAAGCCAAGCGATTATCCAAAGTTCTAAGTTCATCAGGCAGTTGATTCCATAATCTAACAGCATTGACTGTAAAACTTTCGCCCATGTAAGTGGTTCGGTGAGTAGGAAGCATGAGATGTGTAGAACGTGTGTTGTGATGATGCAATGATGATAATGTATGAAATGATGAATGAAGATATGTAGGTGAAGCCTCCTTCATGATTCTCCATAGTAAGCACAAAGTCTGGTGTTCTAACCTCTTATCGATTGGTAACCATTGAAGAATTTTCCTATGTTGTGAAACATGGTCAAATTTCTTCAATCCAAAAATGTATCGAACACAAGCATTTTGTAACGTTTGAAGTTTATAAAGAAGGTTCGCATTGATATTTGACATAGCAGTTCCAGCATATTCAATTAAAGGAAATATAAGAGATGTGCATAGGAGTTGCTTTGTCTTACGAGGCAGAAACTTTTGCAAACGTTTCAGAGAATGAAACTTTCGATACACTTTTTTTACCAATATTAACAACTTGAGAATTCCACTTAAGATCTGCATCAAAAATTAACCCAAGATTTTTAACAGTAGATGATAAAGGAATAATCTCAGAATTAAATATAATGGAAGGAATTTGGGACTGAGCGACCTGATGTAAAAGTGGTGGAGATCCTATTATAATGGATTGAAACTTTTTAGAATTTGGAATGATGCCATGGTTTAAAGTCCAGACTCTCAAAGCTTCAAGATCTTCATTCATCTTGAGGATTGCTTCGTTGATATTATCCACAGTAGTTTCAATGTAGAGTTGTAAGTCATCAGCATAAAGATGATAGGTACAGTATTTAAAAACGAAAGATATGTCATTAATGAATATTGAAAATAGTATAGGTCCTAATATACTGCCTTGAGGTACTCCAGCTACTATTGATAGTAAGCCAGAAGTTGAGTCTTGATTAAAAACGAATTGCTGACGACCCCGTAAATAGGTATTAAACCAATGAAGTACAATGGGAGAAAAATTGAAATGTTTTGAAAGTTTGGTAAGAAGAATGTCAAAATCAACCGAATCAAAAGCCTTACTAAAGTCTGAAAGTAACAAAATTGTAACTTTGGTACTGTCCATACTTTTACGTATGTCATCAGTTACTTTAATCAGAGCAGTTGTAGTGCTGTGACCCGGCCGAAACCCAGATTGAAAAGGATTAAACAAATTATTTAAATTGGAAAAATTAATTATTTGACGATGAACTATTTTCTCAAGGACTTTTGATAGTACTGGAAGAAGAGATATAGGCCTAAAATTGTTTAATCCTTTTGGTTTGGAATTTTTGGGTAAGGGAAGAACACGACCAATTTTCCATTGTGTAGGAAAGTTACCCGAAGAAAGTGAATTATTAACAATGTGGGTTAAAGGGATCACAATGAAATCCAGAATAATTTTCAGAAACTTAATTGAAAGACCATCATAACCAGACGCATTAGACTTTATGCTACTGAGAGCATGTCTAACATCTTGACAAGAAATCTCATCAAAACTAAACTCTGGATGTGTTGGGTTGGGTTGTCTCAGAATAGAATCAATCACATTCAGCTTGTGTGTTGGATTAATGTTAACAGGAGGTGTAACAAAAAAAGTATTGAGATCATCCAAACTAAACCGAGGATCAAGATGTTTAGTTGAAGAATCCACATTAATACCAAGACTTCTTAAAAACTGCCAAAGTGATTTCTCATCACGACAAGAAGCTATCCCTTCAGATATATAAAGCTCTCCTGCATCACGAACAGATCGAGTACAACGATTCCTTAAAATTTTAAATTTATCAAAATGATGTTGAGAGCGGGAATGCTTGTACTTAACAAATGCGCGATCTCTTTGCTTCATGAGCTTCAATATCTCAGGGGTGAGCCACTGTGTAGATGGGTATTTTACTTTGGCATTTTTGAACGGAGCGTGCTTGTTCAGAAGGGAAGATATCATATTAGTAAATTCTTCAACTTTGGCGTCTACATCATTCAGTTGAGTCAAACAATTCCAATTACACCTTTCTGCATCTCTAATCAGATTATCAACATTCATATTACGAAAATCCCTGAACTTGATTTTTCTAAGAGAATATTTAACTCTACCTAATTGGTAGGCCATAAAGATTAAATCATGATGTGAAAAACCAGGCGCGGAGATTTGTCCGTAATACTGTACTTTATTAGATGACTTAACGATTGCCAAATCTAGCAAACTCTGGTAGTTATATAAATGAAAAGTAGAGTTGGAAGGCAAAATAGATAAACCAACAGATTTTACTAGATCCTTGAATCTTTTAGATAAAATATTATTTATGTCAAGATTGCAATTAAAGTCACCCATAATTATGACATCATCATAGAAAGGCTGATAGGTACTAAGGAGAGTATGTAGATTATCAGAGTAGGCAACTCTGGGAGGCCTGTAAACAACAACCAACATGAGCTTCTTGTGACAGTAGTGAACTTCCAATAGAATATATTCTATGGTGTTCTTAACATTCGGATCAGAACATTGAATAATAGAATATCCAATGCCGTCACGAAGGTAGATTCCCACACCACCACATCCCGAATGAAGTCTATCGTTTCTTATCAACTGATAGCCAGGAATAGCAGCAATAACATCAGGTAAGGAGGGTTTCAAAAATGTTTTCGAAATGAGAATCGCATGAAAACAATTATTATTGAACGTGGATAAGAGATCAGCATGATGCCCCACCAAACTCTGTGCATTAATATGGGCAACTCTGAATGAGGCGGAGAAGTGGGTCAAGTGTTGCAATAACGCTGCAGATAATGGAAGAGAACCATCTGACGACTGAGAATCTTGGAAATCACTGACATCAGAACTTGACGAATACACATTACCTGGAAAAATAAACACATCATTATCAAATGACATAAAAAAAAGGGGGGGGGAATTAAATTAGATAGGAAGTGTTACAAAATATAAAACAAGTGACCTTGTTTTATCAATGAAACACAAATCTATATAAAAGATGATACCTATTTGGCTTAAATGGGTACACTAGATATCACTGAACATTGAAGAGAAAGGGGGGAAAAAAGGGGGAGGGGGATGAAGATGATTATATAAATAAATTCAATTGAAGATGATACTCAGAAGACAGGAAAAAATAAATATATATATATAAAAAAAAAATATATACAGGGTGTCCCACCAAACTTGGACACCTCAAATTACTCGGCCCCTGAAAGAGTTTTTGAAAAATAAAAAATCCTAGGGTACATGGTCTAATTATGCGGTTTCAGTCATGAAACTTTTTTTATACAGGGTGGTTCAAAAGTCAGAAATTGAGGTGTCAACTTTCGATTTTTAAATGGATCGACCTGAATTTTATTTGATAATTTTACTTCTAAATGGTTACTAAGTACTTTTTTAAACAAAAAATTTACATACAGGGTGGTTTTTTTTCGACCAATTTTTTTTCTTAATCTCGAATAACTCAAGTTTGTTTAATTTTTTCGATAATAAGAATAGAGAGTGTTTGTGTAATGAAAACACGCACTTTCAATTGGCATCAATTTTTTTTATACAGGGTGGTTCACAAGAGAAATAATGACTTGATTTTTTTTAAAACTGAGATTTTTTAATTTTTTATTTGGGTTTAATAATTCTAACCTAATTTTACACATTTTTTGTTAGTCATATCGAAAAACAAAACTAAAGTGTTGTACAGGGTGAGACATAATTTTTTTGTGACACCCTGTAAATGGGCAGTCAAAGAGACGTAAAATTAAATATAAAACTAAATGTGCAAGAAAAACTTCGATTTTTAATTATATAAAAAAGTTATGATGTTTTAACTAATATTGTCACATGGACCACCCTGTAGATATTCTCTTAAACTATCATGTGGGTACTCGAGGTTGTATAAAATTCAACGAAGACTTCGAATCGTAGAGAAAAACAAGTAAAAAACACGAATTTTGAAGCCATTTTCAATTTAGTGTACACACTGAATGATTTTAAAACTAGAAATAAAAAGTAGGTAGGTGTAGACACAAAATTGAAAATGGCTTTTTGAATTAATTTTTTTCTTTCAGATTTGGACTCCTCGTTGAATTTTAGACAATTTCGACTACCCATATGATGTTTTAAGAAAATATCTACAGGGTGGTCCATGTGACAATATTAGTTAAAACACCATAACTTTTTTATATAAATAAAAATCGAAGTTTTTCTTGCACATTTAGTTTTTATATTTAATTTTACGTCTCTTTGACTGCCCATATACAGGGTGTCACAAAAAAATTATGTCTCACCCTGTACAACACTTTAGTTTTGTTTTTCGATATGACTAACAAAAAATGTGTAAAACTAAGTTAGAATTATTAATCCTAAATAAAAAATTAAAAAAACTCAGTTTTAAAAAAAATCAAGTCATTATTTCACTTGTGAACCACCCTGTATAAAAAAATTTGATGCCAATTGAAAGTGCGTGTTTTCATCACACAAACACTCTCTATTCTTGTTATCGAAAAAATTAAACAAACTTGAGTTATTCGAGATTTAGAAAAAAAATTGGTCGAAAAAAAACCACCCTGTATGTAATTTTTTTGTTTAAAAAAGTACTTAGTAACCATTTAGAAGTAAAATTATCAAATAAAATTCAGGTCGATCCATTTAAAAATCGAAAGTTGACACCTCAATTTCTGACTTTTGAACCACCCTGTATAAAAAAAGTTTCATGACTGAAACCGCATAATTAGACCATGTACCCTAGGATTTTTTATTTTTCAAAAACTCTTTCAGGGGCCGAGTAATTTGAGGTGTCCAAGTTTGGTGGGACACCCTGTATATTAAAAAAAAATAAAAAAAATAAAAATAAAAAAAAATCGTATGATAAAGATCTAGTACCTAGTTACCCATTTAGGTGAAAATGAATGAGTATCATAAAAAAAAAAACTTAAAAAAAAAGGAAATTAAATATGATAGGTACATAGTATTTAAGTGTTTTCTGAAATGGTATTGGGGGGGGGGGGATAAATATGATAGGTACATAGTGTTCTAGTGTCTACTGAAATGGTATCGGGGAATCATCTTTGGAGAACTAGAGCCACTCTTCGTCTGCTTCTTATGTTGCTGATACACAGGTGTGTGGGGAAGCGGGGGTGGGGTGAAGGGAGTAGGAGTAGGAGTGGAGGTATGAGCGCTGGGTATCAGAGTGGTAGATTCCTCGGCAGAATGTCTGGCATCAGTTGGTGTTGGAGATCAGTTGGTGTTGGAGCATCAGTTGGTGTTGGAGCATCAGTTGGTGTTGGAGCATCAGTTGGTGTTGGAGTATCAGTTGGTGTTGGAGCATCAGTTGGTGTTGGAGCATCAGTTGGTGTTGGGAGTAGATCAGTTGGTGTTGGAGCATCAGTTGGTGTTGGAGCATCAGTTGGTGTTGGAGCATCAGTTGGTGTTGGAGCATCAGTTGGTGTTGGAGCATCAGTTGGTGTTGGAGTATCAGTTGGTGTTGGAGCATCAGTTGGTGTTGGAGCATCAGTTGGTGTTGGAGCATCAGTTGGTGTTGGAGCATCAGTTGGTGTTGGAGTATCAGTTGGTGTTGGAGCATCAGTTGGTGTTGGAGCATCAGTTGGTGTTGGAGCATCAGTTGGTGTTGGAGCATCAGTTGGTGTTGGAGCATCAGTTGGTGTTGGAGCATCAGTTGGTGTTGGAGCATCAGTTGGTGTTGGAGTCAGATTGTGTTGGAGCATCAGTTGGTGTTGGAGATCAGTTGGTGTTGGAGCATAACGTTGGTGTTGGACATCAGTTCTGTAGTTGGATATCATTGGTTGTTGGAGTATACAGTTGGTGTTGGAGTATCAGTTGGTGTTGGAGTAGAAGAATTATTAACAATAACAGTACTGTTGAGTTGTGAATGCAGAAATTGCAGTGACTTGAGAGAAGAGATAACTTGCTTTTGGTTGTCAATTTTGACAAAAATCCTTCCATCTATTGACCAGGCATTTTCTTTAGAAAATAACAACTTAGCTTCTGATAAAAGTTGAAAATTGGCCTTGGTCAGGGATTCAGTCACAAAGAGACCACTACCTTTTAATAACCTTTTGCTGTTATATACAAGTCTCCTATAATAGTAGGAGGTGAATTTTACTATTATAGGTCTACTCTTACCATTCTTTCTAAGTGGTCCAAGCCTGTGAGTTCGATCTATATTTTCACGAGCAATAGTTGTTTTCATTATATTTTGAAAAATATCGAGAACAATGGGGAGACAATCTCTTTCTTGGTTTTGGTGGGATTTCTGGACACCATGGATTAATAAGCAGTTCCGCCTCGAATATTGCTCTAGTTCATTAATCCTACCATGACATTTTTCAACTTCGTTTTGCATCCTGAGCATATCAAGTTCAACTTTTTGTTTGAAGGCATTAAAATCGGATTCCAATCTTATGAGAGGTGAAGAAGCGGAGTCAATAGGCGCAGATAGTTTCGTATTATTTTTAATGTCCTCTAGTCTTTTTTCAAACTCAGACATACGAGTTGATAATATATCAGCACTGTCAGCAGTAGAACCCATAATGATATTTAGGAATTATTTAAATGTTAACTGTTGATAAAACAAGGCCAGAATTATAATCAATAAAATGAAAAAGAGTGAGAGAGAAAAAAAAACTTCAAATTTAATTAAATTAAGAAAATTTAATTATATTATTGAAAATAAACACTTTTCGATATTTTCAAATTTTCCGACCGCACAAAAATTGCGTTAATGTCCGACCGTGAAACTGATCTGTGAATGCTGTCCAAATAAAATAATTAAGTGGCCAAAATGAACTTGGCGGACCAAACGCACCAAAAAGTCTCTAAAAAAACCGTTTTAGATTGATCAAATGTTAAATCTGATGAGATTTTCGGATTTAGCTCACAAAAAAACTGGTCTATGCAAAAAATCAAGAAAAAATTCAATAGGGAACACTAAGAAAAAATATTTTATTTAAGAGCACAGAAATGAATTTTCACTGTAGGAAGTTGACTTGAATTCAATGCTTGATACCAAAAACAATTTTATCAGTGGTTAAACACTTGCTTGCAATGCGGAAGGTTCTGGGTTCAAACCCCCGCGCCGATAAAAATTGTATTCAAGTCTTGTTTACAGTTGTTTGAAAGGGATACCTTCCGGTGCGCTCGTGTTGACCCAGCACATAAATGAGAAGTATTGTGTCACTTCTCGCCCATCAGAGGGGAAGCATACTACGGGATGGGCAGGCTACAACACAAACCACAAGCGTTTACAGTAGCTCCTGTTTCTTGGCTTCGAAATATGAAAAGGATTTGAAACAATCATCTTAAAAAAAAATATATATTTCTGTTTATCACTTCACCATTTTTTTACTCAAACTAAATATGTGTTAATCTTGAGACTTGAACCAACCATCTTCAGGTTTACAAGTCTACTTCCTTATGGTTGAAGCTACTGAGGTCGGTTCAATGCTTGGTAAAAAAATTAATATAAAAACTTTGATTCTCTGTTTCAGGTATATAAATCAAGCTGTCAACTCAGGTGGTTCAAATGAACCACCTAAACACTTCTAGGTAATTTTACTGTAAGTTTTCTCACTTGGCTGTCTCGGTATAGAACCGGTGGTAGAGGCTGTTTAGCTAGAGATTACAGAGTTCGTGGGTTCGGACCCCAGTTGAGACATGACAATTTATCCTCCCTTTTAGAAAGTATTTACAGAGATAGCAGAAACCTTACAACAACATCTAGTTAGAAACTATTTACAGAGATAGCAGTAACCTTACAATATCAAGCTAGAAAATACTTACAGAGATAGCAGTAACCTTACAACATCAAGCTAGAAAGTATTTACAGAGATAGCAGTAACCTTACAACATCAAGCTAGAAAATATTTACAGAGATAGCAGGAGTAACCTTACAACATCAAGCTAGAAACTATTTACAGAAATCGCAGTAACCTTACATCATCATCAAGCTAGAAAATATTTACAGAGATAGCAGTAACCTTACAACATCAAGCTAGAAACTATTTACAGAGAGAGCAGTAACCTTACATCATCATCAAGCTAGAAAGTATTTACAGAGATAGCAGTAACCTTACATCATCATCATCAAGCTAGAAACTATTTACAGAGATAGCAGTAACCTTACAACATCATCAAGTTAGAAAGTATTTACAGAGATAGCAGTAACCTTACAACATCAAGCTAGAAAGTATTTACAGAGATAGCAGTAACCTTACAACATCAAGCTAGAAAATATTTACAGAGATAGCAGGAGTAACCTTATACAACATCAAGCTAGAAACTATTTACAGAAATCGCAGTAACCTTACATCATCATCAAGCTAGAAAATATTTACAGAGATAGCAGTAACCTTACAACATCAAGCTAGAAACTATTTACAGAGAAAGCAGTAACCTTACATCATCATCAAGCTAGAAAGTATTTACAGAGATAGCAGTAACCTTACATCATCATCATCAAGCTAGAAACTATTTACAGAGATAGCAGTAACCTTACAACATCATCAAGTTAGAAAGTATTTACAGAGATAGCAGTAACCTTACAACAACATCAAGCTAGAAAGTATTTACAGAGATAGCAGTAACCTTACAACAACATCAAGCTAGAAAGTATTTACAGAAATAGCAGTAACCTTACAACATCAAGCTAGAAACTATTTACAGAGATAGCAATGACCTTACAGCATCATCAAGCTAGAAAGTATTTACAGAGATAGCAGTAATCTTACATCATCATCATCAAGCTAGAAACTATTTACAGAGATAGCAGTAACCTTACAACATCATCAAGTTAGAAAGTATTTACAGAGATAGCAGTAACCTTACAACAACATCAAGCTAGAAAGTATTTACAGAAATAGCAGTAACCTTACAACATCATCAAGCTAGAAAGTATTTACAGAGGTATCAGTAACCTTACAGCATCATCAAGTTAGACAGTATTTACAGAGATAAACCTTACATCATCAAGTTAGAAAGTATTTACAGAGATAGCAGTAACCTTACAACATCAAGCTAGAAAGTATTTACAGAGATAGCCGTAACCTTACAACAACATCAAGTTTCAAAGTATTAACTGTGCTGGCACTAACCTTACAACATCATGTTTAATACCTCTTGCAGGCTTCCACAACACTAATTAATTCCTCCCATTACATTCTAATCATCATTGAAGTGGCCTGGTTTATGTCTTTTATCTTACCACCATCACCATTACAAGTTCTCCCCCCCCCCAATCTCTCTCCCTCCATGAAGCATCTCCTTCACCCCAAAATTTATTCCTCTCCCATCTTTGCATCAACATTTCCTCTCTCTCTCTTTCTCTATTTCTCTCTCTCTCTCCCCTCTCTCTTTTCCCCCTGTCTCTCTCTCTCCCAGATCTTTGCATTAACATTTTCTCTCTCTCTCTTCTTCTCTTCCTCGCCCATCTTTGCATCAACATCTCCCTCTCTCTCTGACTCTCTCTCCTCCCTCTCTCTCTCCCTCCTCTCTCTGATCTCTCCCCTCCCTCTCTCTCTCTCTCTCTCTCCCTCTCCCATCTTTGCATTAACATTTTCTCTCTCTCTCTCTTCTCCTTCTCACTTATCTCTACCATAACTTTCCTCCTGCACCTCTATTCCTGCCCCCCTCCGAATTTCCTCTCTCTCTCTTCCCTTGCATATACTCCCTCCATTTTTTCTCTCTCTTCCTCCCCCCCCCCTCCCCCCACGACAAAGTAGCCTTCGAATTTCCCCTCTTTTCCCTTGCATCAAATTCCCCCTCCTCTCTTACATCTAACCCCCCTCTTCAACATTAAATTTACTCCCTCTGTTTCCCTCTCTACCCCCACCACAACAAAATATCCGTCCAATTTCCCCTCTTTTCCCTCGCATCAAATTCCCCTCTCTTCCTTTCCATCAAATTCCCTCTTCTCTCTTACATATAGACCCCCTCTTCAACATTTTCTCCCTCTATTTCCCTCTCTACCCCACCTCCCACCACAAAGTAGCCTTCGAATTTCCCCTCTCTTCCTTTCCATCAAATTCCCCTCTCCTCCTATACATCAAACTCTCCCTCTCCTCCCTCTCATTCAGTACCTCTCCTAGCTCCTAGTCTCCTCAACCGTTGAACATAAAATTATTTACTGTACCGAGAAACCTGGATGGGAAGTAATAATGTGTCACTTCTCGCCCATCAGAGGGGAGGCAGGCTAAAACATGGACCACAAGCGTCTACAGTAGCTCCTGCTTAATGGTTACGAAACAAAAACGGCTGTGAAACACTCATCTTTATAAAAAAAATTGTATACAGGGTGTCCCACCAAACTTGGACACCTCAAATTACTCGGCCCCTGAAAGAGTTTTTGAAAAATAAAAAAATCTAGGGTACATGGGCTAATTATGCGGTTTCAGTTATGAAAAATTTTTTATACAGGGTGGTTCAAAAGTCAGAAATTGAGGTGTCAACTTTCGATTTTTAAATGGATCGACCTGAATTTTATTTGATAATTTTACTTCTAAATGATTCCTGAGTACTTTTTTAAACAAAAATATTACATACAGGGTGGTTTTTTTCCGACCAATTTTTTTTCTAAATCTTGAATAACTCAAGTTCGGTTAATTTTTTCGATAACAAGAATAGAATGTGTTTGTGTAATGAATACACGCACTTTCAATTGGCATCAAAATTTTTTATACAGGGTGGTTCACAAGTGAAATAATGACTTGATTTTTTTTAAAACCGAGTTTTTTTAAATTTTTATTTAGGATTAATAATTCTCGTCTAATTTTACACATTTTTCGTTAGTCATATCGAAAAACAAAACTAAAGTGTTGTACAGGGTGAGACATAATTTTTTTGTAACACCCTGTATATGGGCAGTCAAAGAGACGCAAAATTAAATATAAATAATAAATATGCAAGAAAAACTTTGATTTTTAATTAAACTAAAAAGTTATCGTGTTTTAACTAATATTGTCGCATGGACCACCCTGTAGATATTTTCTTAAACCATCATATGGGTAGTCGAAACTGTCTAAAATTCAACGAGGAGTCCAAATCTGATAGAAAAAAAAATGAATTCAAAAAGCCATGCTCAATTTTGTGTCTACACCTACCTACTTTTTATTTCAAGTTTTAAAATCATTCAGTGTGGACACCAAATTGAAAATGGCTTCAAATTCGTGTTTTTTACTTGTTTTTCCCACATGATTCGAAGTGTTCGTTGAATTTTATACAACTTAGAGTACCTACATGATAGTTTAAGAAAACATCTACAGGGTGGTCCATGCAACAATATTAGTTAAAACACCATAACTTTTTAGTTTAATTAAAAATCAAAGTTTTTCTTGCATATTTAGTCTTTATATTTAATTTTGCGTCTCTTTGACTGCCCATATACAGGGTGTTACAAAAAAATTATGTCTCACCCTGTACAACACTTTAGTTTTGTTTTTCGATATGACTAACGAAAAATGTGTAAAATTAGATGAGAATTATTAATCCTAAATAAAAATTTAAAAAAACTCGGTTTTAAAAAAAATCAAGTCATTATTTCACTTGTGAACCACCCTGTATAAAAATTTTTGATGCCAATTGAAAGTGCGTGTATTCATTACACAAACACATTCTATTCTTGTTATCGAAAAAATTAACCGAACTTGAGTTATTCAAGATTTAGAAAAAAAATTGGTCGAAAAAAAAACCACCCTGTATGTAATATTTTTGTTTAAAAAAGTACTCAGGAATCATTTAGAAGTAAAATTATCAAATAAAATTCAGGTCGATCCATTTAAAAATCGAAAGTTGACACCTCAATTTCTGATATTTGAACCACCTTGTATAAAAAAAAAATTCATAACTGAAACCGCATAATTAGCCCATGTACCCTAGATTTTTTTATTTTTCAAAAACTCTTTCAGGGGCCGAGTAATTTGAGGTGTCCAAGTTTGGTGGGACACCCTGTATAAAAAAAAAAAAATTGTACATTCTTTTTTCAAAAGAAATAATTTAAAAAGAAACTTCATCCATTCCATGACCTTCTGATATGGAAGGTCAATGCATTCATTTACCCAGAAGGTGAATGACTAAGTCAAATATACTCGTAGGTTTAGTATTAATTGATCTTTCAAAACAAACAAAAGAAAATGTTTTTTTTTTTTTAAAAAAAAAAAAGGTCAACATTTTCTGTATGCTAGAAGGTAAATGACTTAGCTCAGAATGAAGGTCAACATTTTCTAAATGCCACGTTTCCTTAACAATGCTCGTCAGCATCTTTTTCGAAATGTAATATTTCAGATGACTTTTCAAATGCGGGCTTTTACAGTCAATTTTGAATTTCAACGAACCGCGAGCGTTTTCTACTTTTTTAAGGTGAAACCCCGCAATACTTTTTTGGCAGTCCCGGCACAATAAGATGTTTTTTATTGTCTGTTTTCTGTAAAAAGTATTTTTCATATATAATAAGTATAATAACATTAATAAGAATACTTTTTAGTTGAAGGTCACAAAGGGTTGGGAGGAACAGATTGCGAAAGACAATAACCCCGCCCTTTAGTTAGGACAAATATTATGTTGTATATATTTATTTATTTTTTCTTTTTTTTATATCTTTTTACTTGTCTTATATTTTATATTAATTTGTAATTATCTGTGTTGTATACGTATAATAATATATGTCCAATATTAATCATAGGGTGGCGTCATCGTGAACGATGGTAGCCAGACAGTGGCGGAATGACTGAGCACTTCTACCACTGTCTTTACAAGGAGGCTAATAATTGACAAGGGCCCCTGAACCAAGCCAATGCTGGTCCTGACTCCCTGTTTATAGTCCCGCAGCCAATTAATAAAGAATTAAAAAAAAGACAAGGTTAATTTTCAAAAAAAAAAAAAAATTCACCCACTAACCTTTTTCAACAACCTTTGAAGATGGCGCCAGCATCTAACTATTACATATGTGATTTCTATATCATTTTATATTTATTTATATGTTTTCAATTTGTGTAATATGTATTTTATAATTCTTTATGGTCTGGCTGGGGGACTATAAACAGAGAGTAGACCAGCAGTCTGGCTGGGGAACTATAAACAAGGAGTAGACCAGCAGTCTGGCTGGGGGACTATAAACAGAGAGTAGACCAGCAGTCTGGCTGGGGGACTATAAACAGAGAGTAGACCAGCAGTCTGGCTGGGGAACTATAAACAAGGAGTAGACCAGCAGTCTGGCTGGGGGACTATAAACAGAGAGTAGACCAGCAGTCTGGCTGGGGGACTATAAACAGAGAGTAGACCAGCAGTCTGGCTGGGGAACTATAAACAAGGAGTAGACCAGCAGTCTGGCTGGGGGACTATAAACAGAGAGTAGACCAGCAGTCTGGCTGGGGGACTATAAACAGAGAGTAGACCAGCAGTCTGGCTGGGGGACTATAAACAGAGAGTAGACCAGCAGTCTGGCTGGGGGACTATAAACAGGGAGTAGACCAGCAGTCTGGCTGGGGGACTATAAACAGGGAGTAGACCAGCAGTCGGGCTGGGGGACTATAAACAGGGAGTAGACCAGCAGTCGGGCTGGGGGACTATAAACAAAGAGTAGACCAGCAGTCTGGCTGGGGAACTATAAACAGAGAGTAGACCAGCAGTCTGGCTGGGGGACTATAAACAGAGAGTAGACCAGCAGTCTGGCTGGGGGACTATAAACAGAGAGTAGACCAGCAGTCTGGCTGGGGAACTATAAACAGGAAGTAGACCAGCATTGGCTTGGTTCTGGGGGCCCTTGTCAATTATTAGCCTCCTTGTTTAGAGAGTGGCAGAAGTGAGGAGTCATTACTGCACTGTCTGGCTACCATCGTTCACGATGACGCCACTTTATGATGATGATGATGATAGTTCCTTTAATAGCCTCAAATAAATAAAGAAGATTTCATGTATTGGATGGATCTGATCCTCGGATCCATGCACTGGATTATGCTCAAGTCTATATTGTCCTGAGTACATCGAACACCAATGCTTGATACAAAAAACTATTTTATCAGTGGTTAAACACTTGCTTGCCATGCGGAAGGTCCTGGGTTCGAACGCCCGCGCCGATAAAAATTGTATTCAAGACTTTTTTACAGTTGTTTGAAAGGGATACCTTCCGGTGCGCTCGTGTTGACCCAGCACATAAATGGGAAGTATTGTGTCACTTCTCGCCCATCAGAGGGGAAGCATACTACGGGATGGGCAGGCTACAACACAGACCACAAGCGTCTGCAGTAGCTCCTGTTTCTTGGCTTCGAAATATGAAATGGATTTGAAACAATCATCTTAAAAAAAATATATTTGTTTTATCACTTCACAATTTTTTTACTCAAACTAAATATGTGTTAATCTTGAGACTTGAACCAACCATCTTCAGGTTTACAAGTCTACTTCCTTATGGTTGAAGCTACTGAGGTCGGTTCAATGCTTGGTAAAAAAATTAATATAAAAACTCTGATTCTCTGTTTCAGGTATACAAATCAAGCTGTCAACTCAGGTGGTTCAAATGAACCACCTAAACACTTCTAGGTAATTTTACTGTAAGTTTTCTCACTTGGCTGTCTCGGTATAGCACCGGTGGTAGAGGCTGTTTAGCTAGAGATTACAGAGTTGGTGGGTTCGGACCCCAGTTGAGACATGACAATTTATCCTCCCTTTTAGAAAGTATTTACAGAGATAGCAGTAACCTTACAACAACATCAAGCTAGAAACTATTTACATAGATAGCAGTAACCTTACAACATCAAGCTAGAAAGTATTTACAGAGATAGCAGTAACCTTACAGCATCATCAAGTTAGAAAGTAGTTATCATATTTGTGTTCATCATACTTTCGTGATATCACAACTACTCAAACTCGGTTTACTAAAACTACGCTGTAACCGGGATTGAAACCACCGACCTCCAGGTTACAAGTCCACTGCCTTATCGATCAAGCTCATGAGGTCGGTAAGTTAGAAAGTATTTACAGAGATAGCCGTAACCTTACAACAACATCAAGTTTCAAAGTATTAACTGTGCTGGCACTAACCTTACAACATCATGTTTAATACCTCTTGCAGGCTTCCACAACACTAATTAATTCCTCCCATTACATTCTAATCATCATTGAAGTGGCCTGGTTTATGTCTTTTATCTTACCACCATCACCATTACATGTTCTCCCCCCTCCCCCTTCCTTTCCCTCTCCATCACCACTACAAGTTTCTCCCCCCCCCCAAACTCTCTCCCTCCATGAAGTATCTCCTTCACACCAAAATTTATTCCTCTTCCATCTTTGCATCAACATTTCCTCTTTCTCTATTTCTCTCTCTCTCCCCTCTCTCTTTTCCCCCTCTCTCTCTTTTCCCTTCCCCTCTCTCTCTCTCTCCCACATCTTTGCATTAACATTTTCTCTCTCTCTTCTTCTATTCTTCGCCCATCTTTGCATGAACATCTCCCTCTCTCTCTAACTCTCTCCCTCCCTCTCTCACTTTCTCCCTCCCTCTCTCTCTCTCTCTCTCTCTCTCTCTCTCTCTCTGTCTCCCATCTTTGCATTAACATTTTCTCTCTCTCTCTCCTCCTTCTCAACTATCTCTACCATAACTTTCCTCCTGTACCTCTATTCCTGCCCCCCTCCGAATTTCCTCTCTCTCTCTTCCCTTGCATATACTCCCTCCATTTTTTCTCTCTCTTTCTTCCCTCCCCTCCCCACGACAAAGTAGCCTTCAATTTCCCCTCTTTTCCCTTGCATCGAATTCCCCTCCTCTCTTACATCTAACCCCCCTCTTCAACATTAAATTTACTCCCTCTGTTTCCCTCTCTACCCCTACCACAACAAAATACCGTCCAATTTTCCCTCGCATCAAATTCCCCTCTCTTCCTTTCCATCAAATTCCCCCTTCTCTCCTACATATAGTCCCCCTCTTCAACATTTTCTCCCTCTATTTCCCTCTCTACCCCACCCCCCACCACAAAGTAGCCTTCGAATTTCCCCTTTCTTCCTTTCCATCAAATTCCCCTCCTCTCTTACATCTAATCCCCCTCTTCAACATTTACTCCCTCTGTTTCCCTCTCTACCCCCACCACAACAAAATATCCGTCCAATTTCTCCTCTTTTCCCTTGCATCAAATTCCCCTCTCCTCCTATACATCAAACTCTCCCTCTCCTCTCTTACATATAATTTCCCTCTTCAACGTTTTCTCCCTCTATTTCCTTCTCTACCCCACCCCCCACCACAAAGTAACCTTCGAATTTCCCCTTTCTTCCTTTTCATCAAATTCCCCCTCCTCTCTTACATCTAATCCCCCTCTTCAACATTTACTCCCTCTCTACCCCCACCACAACAAAATATCCGTCCAATTTCTCCTCTTTTCCTTTGCATCAAATTCCCCTCTCCTCCTTTCCATCAAACTCTCCTTCTCCTACCTCTCCTAGCTCCTAGTCTCCTCAACCGTTGAACATAAAATTATTTACTGTACCGAGAAAGCCTGGGTACTTAACCCCTCCATGCCCCTCTGGTCCTCCCCGTACCCACACTCAAGATTACGTGATTTTCAACGAGGTCGTAAAAATGCGAGCTCTCAAAACGTGTGGTTGTAAGAGACAGAAAGATGGAGAGAGTTAGAGACGGAGGGAGAAAGAAAAAGGGTTAGGAGACTCAAATCGTAATATTCTTGTCGTGTGAAATCCATTCGTATTAAAATAATAACACTCTTTAGTCAAAGGTAACCACCAGGCGAGGTTAATGCTCTGAGCTTTTTCTACTACCTAACCTTCAGAGAGCAATGTCTCAAGCAATGTATTGGCCTATAATATTAAAGGAAATCACGCTTGAGACATTGCTCAGACGGCGTTTTCTGTTCATAAGTACGGGTGTTATTATCATGGTGGTGATGTACTCAAATTAATGAGGAAAGATTCATGCTCTAGGTGGGATTCCAGCGTATCACTTTTTTCATGAAATACTGATATGTATATTTATTTATTTGCATATATACTCTACTCCTGCACCATCTTCAATCATTGCTGACTACCTTGGTTACCAGACTAGCCCCTCAACCGCTGGACTACCAAAAGCATTAAACTTTTTGACCAGACTAGCACGTTAACCACTTGACCACCATTGTCATTCTTTCTTTTTTCACTTTGCCTTTTCTAATGTTTTTAGGGGTGATTTTCTCGACTTATGGCTCGCTTTTGTACGAATCTCGGCCTGTCAACGCTGGTTCACAAAAAGATTCCCGGGTAGCTGGTACGATTCCCAGCGAATAGAGGGTAAAACTTCCGTCCAGACTACTTACAATCAGGATGATAGGACATTAAAGTTTACCTTTATATAAGTTAGAATTAGCTTTAGAGATAACTGTTTTGTAATAATAATTTATTTCCAATAAAGCAAATAATTCAAATTCAAATAGGATCAACTGGTTAATGTGATTATTGGTGCTTCTCTTCTGGTAGGTACTTTCTAATATTTCTACCTAATTATATTTTTTTCTCTCTCTTTACTTTAAAGTATCTCCCTCTCTCTTTCTTATCCTATCTCTCTCCCTCTCTCTTTCTCTCTCCTTCTTATCCTATCTCTCCCTCCTACTTTTTCTTATCCTATCTCTCGCCCTCTCTCTTTCTCTCTTCTTCTTATCCTATCTCTCCCTCTTACTTTTTCTTATCCTATCTCTCTCTCTCCCTCCCTCTCTCTCTCTCTCTTTCTCTCTCTCTCTCCCTCCCTCTCCAGCTCTCTCTCTCTCTCTTCCTCTCTCTCTCTCTCTCTCTCTCCCTCTCTCCTTCTCTCTCTCCCTCTCTCTCTCTCTCTCTGCTCCCCCTACTTATACACCGCTCTCTTTTTTTTCCTCTGTATCCGCTATCCGTCTCTCTCCTTCTCTCTCTCTCTCTCTCTGTTCCCCCTATTTATACACCTCTCTCTCTCTCTCTCCTCCCCCGCACACTTTCTCCACAAAGTGCATCATGCTAAACAACACAACTTTTCAGTGTTCTTATGATGTTGTTTCCATGCGCTTCTTTCCTGTGTCGCTTCAGTTCCTTTGGGGATGCGACAGTAAAACTCGTCCTGTGAAACTTGAGTTCTTTACAACCTCGAGTTTGTGTTGAATTTTGCGTGTGATGTTGGTAAAGTGTTTGAATAAATCAGTAGATTCAGTAGTTAAGTGGATATTATGACGTTTTATAGCAGAGAGCTTGAGAATAAATAAAAAAGTTCAATTCTTGATGTATTTTTTTTTTTTTTTTACTTCCGATTAATTTCTAGTATTACATCATCATCATAGGGTGGTATCATTGTGAACGATGGTAGCCAGACAGTGGGGGAATGACTCAGCTCTTCTACCACTGTCTCTACAAGGAGGCTAATGATTGACAAGGGGCCCCCAAACCAAGCCAATGCTGGTCTCCTCCCTGTTTATAGTCCCCTGGCTAGACTGCTGGTCTACTCCCTGTTTAGAGTTCCTTCTAAGTAAAATAATAAAATATAATAATTCTAAAAAATATTCTGCTGACGAAAAGGCCATTAGGAAAATAATATTTGAAAATTCTAAATTTTTCATGTGAAAAACTGAAAGCCATTGGAAGGGTTGACACGCTTAATTTTCAAATTGAATTACGTTTACATGAACTCCACAGCTTTTTAAACTTTCATTAAAATTGTTAACGCGCTAGTCTGGCAATCCAGGTCGCTGTTCTAGCGTAGGGATCCGTTGGTTCGAATATCACTCAGTCCATGAATTTTTCCACATTCATTTGAGTTTGTGACCACGTAATAATAAGACACCTTGTACAATGGTGGTATAATTTTCTTGAATGACCTCTCCTAAGACTGTTAACAGAAGCAAAAAAAAATGAAAAATTCTAGCAGCTTATTCTCTATAAGACCATTGTTCTCAAGACTTTCAACAGAATCCAAATATTATTCACATAAATTCTCCATCTGCAAAGGGAAACAAACTATTAAAAAAAATAGGGTCCTGTGAAAATATTCGAACCACTCATAGAAGAAATGTGAAAAAACTGGGTATTAGGTCAAATTTACGACGAATACAACACGAATACAAAGGGTTGTGTGGAAGAGATTGCCATAGGTAATAACCCCGCCCTTTAGTTAGGACATATGTTTTTTCTATTCTTTTTCATTTTATTGTATTGTAAAGGAAACAATTTTTTTTTAATTGTTTAAATAATTATTTACATTGTACCTTATAAGTATAAGTATAAGTAGTGCTATATTTAGACTGTCAGCGCAAGACAGGTAGTCTCATTATGCCAACAGATTATGTCCATTTATATCTAATAAAGTGTAAAATAATAATAATAATACTTTTCTTATTAGGTATAGGATAAGGAAACTAAAAATACTTTCCTTATTATGGGATGAGGAAAGTATATTAAAAAAGGCAAAAAAAACCGCATTGCCTCATTAACTGCACGAAATTCTCGTATGTAAGCATGTTCATAGGTATTTGTTTTATTAAAAAGTTTACATAATACAGGGTGTCCCATTATCAACGAGACATTCAAATCTCTTGAGAACTACTGAAAATAGAAAAAGCATGTTCATAGGTATTTGTTTTAATTAATTTTTGGGATCTCAATTAGAGAGGACACAAAACTCCTATTGCTATCGTGTTTATCACCTAAAAGTAGACTGTTTTGACACGTCACACTCATAGTTTAGTATGGAAAAAATCTCACACTCCCAAAAGACTGTGAATTTGAGAGTGACAATAATTACAAGTAAGAATTTGTTCGAACTTGAAATTTTCTGTAGATTTCAAAAATGTCTTGATATATAGGAAGTGCCTTTTAAAATTCCAGAGTTGACCGCAGAACATGACCTTGAAGGGATCATCCAAGAAACTTCTCAAGGTCACCATTGAATGGCTCCTTTAGAGCTATGAAAATGATGTATGTAAAGATTTTACTATCGTCAGTGTAGTTCTCGAGATTTTATCATAATATTATAGGTACACCCTATCATACACGTAAATGCAAATGTATTATAGTGTGTGTATGAAAAATAAATAAATAAATATATATAATTATATAAAAAATTTGAAAGAGAGATAGATAATCAAAAAGACATTTTCTCAGTATTACATTACATTATATATCTGGGGTCTTTTCTAAAAGAAATTCCTAGTACTGCGTCCATTATTTAGAACTATTGCATCCCATTCAGCTCACTCTTCACTTTCAAAAACGCCTGATGCACTAAAAAGTTTAGTTTCTCAGTATTAAACTATGTAAAATTTACATAACATTTAATGTTATTATTTTTTTAATTAAATTTCTTTATTTCAAATAGAATTTTACATGTATACATTCACACACCAGTCCCTATCTATATGAGCTTTTAGAATTGTCTAAAATCTTTTTCTCGTCCCTGTAACCACTCCTTTTGTATTACGGATTATGTAGATTTATAGATTACCATACTATACTTTATCGTTTGCTTAACCGTATAATTCTATGGCCCCAATCCACTTCCTTGTGGCGTTCCTCATTTCTCCAGAACACTGTCAAATGCATTCTTGAAATCGAAATCTTCTAATAAGATTCAATTCTGCTCTATTATTATCATACTTCTATGCTAGTGCTTTTATTTCAGGTATTTTTTCTCTTTCATTCTTATACAGGGTGGGGCAAAAGTCTGGAAACCCCTGCATAACTTTCGAATGGCTTCTTCGGTAAAATTAAAATTTTGTACGGTAAACCGCGCTAATAAGACCTTCTTTTAGAGTGGGGTCGTTTTTTGTTACCGGCCTCCATGTCGGGGCCAGGGGGGGCAACTTCATTTTTTTAAATACGAACCCCCACCTTGCGATACATTTTTGGAAAGTTCTTCAAATAAAAAATACATTGGTATAAATTTTATTTTTTTAATAGTAACTGTTTGCAAATGGCGTCCAACTTTGTGTATGCATTAAAGTCTGGAAACCCCTGAATATCTTTCGAAAGGGCTTTCTCAGTAAATTTAAAATTGTGTGCGGTAATCCTTGGTAATTAGACCTTTTATTAGAATGGGACCAATTTTTTTTTACCGGCCCCCATGTCGGGGCCAGGGATGCCAACTTCATTATTTTTTTTTATGAAACCCCACCTTGCGATACATTTTTGGAAAGGTCTAATTACCCCAACTTACCGTGTATAATTTTAAATTTACTGAGAAAGCCCTTTCAAAAGATATTCAGCGGTTTCCAGACTTTACTGCATACACAAAGTTGGACGCCATTTGTAATTAGTTAATATTAAAAAAATAAAATTTGCACCAAGGTATTTCTTATTGAAAGACCTTCCCAAAAATGTATCGCAAAGTGGGGGTTCGTAGGCCCCCCTAGCCCCGACATGGGGGCCGGTAACAAAAATCGACCCCACTCTAAAAGAAGGTCTTATTAGTCCAGTTTACCTTACAAAATTTCAATTTTACCGAAGAAGCCATTCGAAAGTTATTCAGGGGTTTCCAGACTTTTGCCCCACCCTGTATAGTCTTATAAAATAATATATTATCTTTAGATAGTATTATTCTTTTAAGATTCTCTTTCTCCTTCTAATAAGATTCAATTCTGTTCTATTATTATCTTATTTTTATGCTATTACTTCTACTTCAGATATTTTTTCTCCTTCTGATTCTCTTTTTCCTTCATTCTCATGATATTTAATAATATATTATCTTGAGATAGTATTTTCTTCTAAAATTCTCTTTCTTTTCATAATTCGTTTTTCCATACATCTTTTACCTCATCTGTTTACATCTGTATACGAGACTTTCTGAAGTTTATTTACGAATAAATCCGATCTCACCAAAAAAAAAAAACAAAAGGGGTTTTTTGAAAATAATCCAATGGAAGAGTGGAGTTATTTGTTGCTCCTGCTTTAACTATATTTTTTTTAAAAGAAATAATAATATCTGATATTAAATAAATAAAGCAAAATTTCCAAATAGAAAAACAACGTTGTTGTAAGTTTTTGTCATTCTATCACTCAGTTTTCAGCTTCCAAAAAAATATCTATAGAATACATCTCTGTCTCTTTTCACCTCACTTGTTTACATGTGACAGACAGAGAAAGATGATGTACTCTAAAGTCTAAAGGGTGGAGCATTTTCAATAATATAATTAAATAATTTTCATATATATTTCGATTGAATATCTAAGATAACTTGAGATTATTCAAAAGATTTAATATTGAAATACTTTTTGTGATCCATTCATGAATACCTTGTTCAACCTCAAGAGCTTCATTTTTCCTTGAATAGATGAGCTTGCTGCAGTGCCAGGTCAGTGAATGAATGGGGTTCAGATTGATTATTATGGTGTGAACCCGGTGAACCCTTCGTTATGTAGATCAAGGAGATGATTATAATCATTGTCCCTGCCAGGACGAAGACTAGTACTACTGTGCGAGGTTCCATTCTAGTTGCGGTGGATTTTGAATACTTTGCTCTATTTTTCGTATTGAAGTACAGCTCATAAATATCTTTTAGCCAGTATTTTGAACTCATAATACATAAAAAATTTCTTCAAGAACTTAAAAAAACCTGTGTTTCACTTGGATAAGTTCAATAATTATATTTTGGTATGATGATATGATGCGTCTTTCTTGTAGTCTCACTACTATTTAATTATAGTATATTTCCTATTTACATTAACTGTTTATAAAATATAAAGAAATCCCTCCAAGTCTGATAAACGAGGCACTGTGCCCATCACAGCTGCCGCATTTCCTCTTTGGATACACAAGGAAATCATCTGTTTCAAAAAGGAGGTTGATTAATTTTTCTCTCATTGTAGTCTACATGAGGATTGTTCAATATTATAGGATTTTTCGAAACTCGAAAACGAGTTATCACTCATAAAATATATTTCTTTATTATATTTTCTTATTTCTTCTGTTATATTGTATATTAATTTGTAATCATCTGCGTTGTATGTAATATGTACAATTAATAAAAGTGTAAATAAATAAAGAACATTACAGCAACAAAGCGGAGGTTTCATCTAGTTGCAAGTTGGATCAATAATTCTGAAAACAGTAAAACACTCATCCCAACAACAATGGCAACAATGTCAATATTTAGCACGACGCGACGGAAAAAATTGAGCATACAATATTATCGTCTCTTTTTTTTCAGGTTTTTTTTCCCCCTCTGAAATCCCAGGAGAGCGAGTGAGAAACAGTGAATTGCATACACAATTTTTCGACCCATATATTTTTTTCTCCCTCTTTCTTTCCCCTTCTTTTCTAGATTATTCATACCTCTAGTGGCGGGAGTAAGATCAATGTTCCCACTGGTTGTGACATTTGTGATGTATTTTTAATGATCCATCTACATTCAATTTTTTTTATACAAAACAATCAACAAGAATTGAATTACCATAACCGGAAACTTAAAAAATATAAACCGAAAATATAAAGTGATTTGGGGTGTCCAGCTGTGGTGGGACACCCTGTATATTTTTTTTTCTTTTTTAGTTACATCAAATTGTAAATCTTCATGTATTTGCATTATAAATGATGCGTTTGAAAATAATATAATATTAAAAAATAAAAATATAATGCCTTGTCTGCCACCAAGTTCTAGGTTCGACTTTTCTTGTTACTTTCATCAGCAATTAATAAAGCAGACATTGTTCCAAAAAGCTTTCTTTCTCTCTCATAATTTCCAAATCTGCCTTTCAACTACCTACACTATGACTGGGTCATTTTAACGGGTTAAAAGGGAGATTTTGGGATTTGGAGAGTGAGAAAGCTTCTGGAAAGAGGCTCTCAAATAACAGTATTATTACCAGAATTAACAATACCAAACAAATCATCAAAAAAATCAAAGTAACAATTAAAATCTTTATATAAACAGTACTAAAGAACATCACCTTGATCAAAATAACATTCCTGGAAAATACACCTCGTACCTTTACACTTTAGAGGAGCACTGGGAGACCTATGATGTTTTGTAATTAAATCATAATAAACATTATTCTTATCATTAATATTAGTATTATAAATCACAACCATCCACATTATGAAATTATTCATAATTGATTACTCTTCTATTGCATGCCCTAAAGTCCCTAAGCAAACACAATCTAGCAAATAGCAAAAGCAGTGCTGATAAAGTTTATTAAAAAAGCGTTTGAAGGCTGTAGCGGAAATTATAATAATAATGATGATGATGAAGTTGATGATAGCAATAATAATGATGATTCATGCAAAAAAATTATCATGGTAACTCCAGGACAAACACAATACGCAAATAGACATAAATAATGGACGAGTGCATGAATAAATCAGAGAAAACGAAAGAGCGTTAGAAAAGAGGATGCAAAAATGGAGTGAGAAAGGAAGAGAGAGAAAAAGTGAAAGAGAGGAGAAAAATAATATTAAATAGAGAAAGAGAGAGAGCCAGACTGTCAGAGCGAGAGAGAAATAGGTGAGTGAATGAAAATGAAAAGAAATTTATGGTAGCAGAAAAGAAGGAGAGAAGAAAGAGAGTGATTGGAAATTATCATAAATAAATAACATTTTTAAAAAATCACAAGATATTATTCATCAAATACTTCCGATTTCTAATATTATAAAATTCACGGAAGTAATAAGAACTTTATTTATTTCTCCTCGTTCCACTCTTCCCCGTCTATTTTCTTACTACCCACAAAATTGAATGAATGGGACTTTGGAGGAACATGAATGGGACCTCCAAGGCATTAATTATTTCTCAAGAACACTGTCGAACGCATTCGCGACATCAATATCTCCTAATAAGATTTAACTTTATTCTATTATTGCCTTATTTTACCACACCCTCTTCTATAATTAAACGGCTTATAAACAACCCACCCATTATCTCTCTCTCTCTCTTTCTCAGTCTCTCTCTCTCTGTCTCTCTCTTTCTCAGTCTCTCTCTCTCTCTCTCTCTCTCTCTTCTCTGATATTTTCGTGTATAAGTATTTTAATGAGTTTTGTTCTTTATATGTAACATACAAACAATTTGAGTGAATTGAAGTATTTTGAACCAAAAAAAATATATTAAATTTTGCTTGTTTTTTTTTACACGTTATTTGTATTTGAGGTTTCTTCTATCCTATTTCTTCCTTCTTGCATTTTTTTTTTTTTCCTTCTCATCTTCCTTCTGCTCTTGACCTTTTTTTACATGTTCCTGTCTTGTTTTCTCCTTGTTTCCTCGTTCGCTTCATCTTATCACTCCTTCTCTTTCCACATCTCTCTCTTCAATATTTTTATTCATCTTTCCCTTTTTCTTTTTATTCTTCCGTCGTCCGCTTTCTTCTTCTTCTTTCCCTCACTCCTTTACTTATTCCGTGTTCCGTCATCCCCTTCCAAAATGTCTTCCTTGTTGTTCTCTCCGTCTCTTTTCAATTTTCTTCTTCCGTCTTACCCCACCTCTTTTTTCTCTCCCCTGCATCTTCTTTTTTCCCTTCATCTTTCTCCTCTCCTCTTTTCTCTCTCTCTCTCCCCTCTATCTTTCTCTTTTTCTCTCCTCTCCTCTCTTCTCTCTCTCTCCCCTCTATCTTTCTCTTTTTCTCTCCTCTCCTCTCTCTATTTTATCTCCTCTCCTCCACATATTCCGTTTACACATCCAATGAATCCGAGTGGAAACAGTCTGGCAACATTGTTGTGCAGAATAAAAGAAAAAGGAATAGGATCTGGCTAAGAGCAGAATAACAGGCAGAAAGTGCAGAACAACGGGCAGAGCTCAAAGTTGGGAAAATTGTGACCAGTGACGTGAAAGCAATGAGTTTGTCCTCACAGGTGGCGTTTCTTCAGAGAAGTGTATAAAATACTAGGGGTGAAATTATAGACAAATTCTATATCACAAGTCATTGCTAAGCGTCGGTTTTCATTATCTTACACAGTACGCAATCCGTCTCTTAGCGCCTTTGAGGTATTACAAATACGTCTATCCCACAAAAAACTAACGTTGAAAAAAGGCCCAAGTTCCAAAACTCCTTTTCACAAATTTTTATCCAATGAACGCAGTGATTGCAGCCAAGTTATCTTGGTACTTAACCTTCTGTTTAATTTTAAATCCCGTTTTCTGATTTCCTCATTTTGTATGTTTTTAACTGTAAACTATCCTCTAACTTGGCCAGTTTTGCTCCTTGTAGTGGTTATATTGGCATTTTTAAAAAATTGCCCTAATATTCATTACACTGATGGCATAAAAGTGGCCAAGTTAGAAGATAGTTTGCAGTTAAAAAAAATATACTAAATGAGGAACTCAGAAAACGGGATTTCATAATAAACAAAAGGTTTAGTACCAAGATAACTTCTCCGCAAACAAGATATCACTGCGTTCATTGAATAAAAGTTTTTGGATAGGAATTTTGCAACTTGGCTCTATTTTCAACGGTAGTTTTTTGTGAGATATCATTTCTTTTTGTAAGTGGAAATAGGAACCTAAGATTGACAACGAGGACGTTTATTAGGAACACGTGCAATAATGGAGTATTTTTCCTCCGTTAAAAAAAACAACACCGTTTAACTGAATGCTATGTGCGAAAGTTCCAGTTTTCAGATTTTTCCCTGTATATCAACTTTCTAGGTAGTCGGGAAGTGCCTCATAATTTTGATGATCTATCAGTCAGTCGGTCAATCAGTCAGTCAGTGACAAAATTGCAAATTTTAAAATTACTTACCTCTGAAAATTTTCTGCATAGACTCTTGAAATTTCCAATGTCTTTTGGATGATAGTAGGACAATCTTTGTTCCAAATTTCATATCTCTATGATCAATTGAACCGAAGATATGAGGGTGTGAAAAACCGGGTGAATCGGTTCGTGTAAAGATACACTGTCGTATTTGCTGGAACTTGGCCTGGCGGACTGCCGTGCGCTCAGATCATTTCGCCCTCAATCTCAAAAGCCTCAAATCTCCTTTTGAAACTTCAAATTTCGTATAAAAAAAAAACCAGTCACAGTGTATTGGTCAGCAGCTGAGAAAGAAATTTGCGAATTTTGAAATTGAGAATGGATTTCTGGAACAAGGACCCAGTCTGTTTCGAGTTTCATGTTCGTCTAGTAAAACTTTGTCTTTTCATTGACTCGATCAATTGCAAATTGTAAAATTATCGTGAAACAGGGCCCCAGGTTTGAGAAATAAAATAAACACAAATTTATCAACATAATGGGATTTTATTTTTTATCCCGTGCTTACGTGAAACCATTTTATTTTTACATGAACACATATTTTATAAACATTAAATATAATTAGGTACATAATATGCTTTGTACTCTGGGTGGATGTTATAAGAAAAATATAGTTCGTATGGAGTTCTTTTGTACTAGGTAGTAATAATAATAATAATAATGAAAATAATAATAATAATAATAATAGGCATCCGGAAATCAGTGAGATGGAAGATCCAGAAAAGTGTCATCTTACAATCCTGCTATCTAGTCCGAAAGTTTTTGAATTCTTAATTATTTTTTATTATTATTATTTTTTTTTTTTTTTTTTTTTTTTCTTAATTCTAATTTTAATATTGATCGTCAAAGTTTATGTGAGAAAGTATGAATTTACTCCTCACATAAACTAAGAAAAACTGTTAATAAAAGTACATTCTTTTATGTACATCTAATACAACTTCTCACTTTTCTTTTTTATACTGATTATAATAGAGAGGTTAGTTGATGGCATAGATATTCAGAACTATTACCTGCTGATGAGAGCAAACAAGCTCGAAACAGCTAACCAGGTATGTTCTGATATTTATGTACATCTAATACAACTTCTCACTTTTCTTTTTTATACTGATTATACATGTTCATGGTTCATAATAGTAGTAGTAGTGTCCCTGAACCGCCAGCGTATTACTTCAGGGCACATCATTTTAGCATGCATGCCTTTCCGGAAACGCAAAAACTCGGTCAGAATTTTCTAGTCCAGCCGGGCTTCGAACCCGCAATCTCCGGATCAGTAATCAATGCTCTTGACCTCTGAGCCACGGGGGTGGTGCGGACGTAGTAACTTGCAATGGTAATAAAGGGGTATTTGAACTTTATTAACTTTTGAACAATCAAAGATGTAGTTATTATATACTTCTTTCCGATGGGTTAAAAAAGCCGCGAGGTTACTCGAGGGCTAAACCTGGATATAAGAAATCTGTAAAGAAGAAATACCTGGATATTAAAAAACGATTTTCAAGTCTAATTTTCCTCTCTGTAAGGGAAAATATATATAATATAATAAAATGTGTTTTATTATGCAGTTCATGAAAGATTAAGCACAATTTACAAAGGATCTTTCAAATAAAATTACATTCAAATTATTAAGACTTAAAGATAATTTAACAAATTATCATACAATACATATAACATTACTATGATAGAAATTACATGATTATTAAAAGAGATCTCATTATAAGAGAAACCTGGGTAGAAAAAAAAAATATCGGAGCAAAAAAAACATTTTTTTATTATATGTATACAAAAGCCATTCCTCTTCTCTTATATCCAGGTTCTACTGTGCGAGTATTCCTGTCAATGGGTGCAATCTTGAAAGAAGAAAAAGTTTGCACTCAGTGGGACCTCAGGCCAGGAATTTGAAGTGGTAAATACAGAGTGGATCATTGAAGTGGTAAATACAGGGTGGATCATTGAAGTGGTAAATACAGGGTGGATCATTGAAGTGGTAAATACAGGGTTGATCATTGAAGTGGTAAATACAGGGTGGATCATTGAAGTGGTAAATACAGGGTGGATCATTGAAGTGGTAAATACAGGGTTGATCATTGAAGTGGTAAATACAGGGTGGATGATTGAAGTGGTAAATACAGGGTGGATCATTGAAGTGGTAAATACAAGGTGGATCATTGAAGTGGTAAATACAGGGTGGATCATCCAATTTTGAACAGAGAGGCGCTTTTTCCGTTGAAATGTTGTCCTAGGTTTTTCAAATAGCTCGGTTCTGTTGGGAAGACCATCTCTTTGGTTGACCAGAAGACATTTTCTTCAGCCTCCTGGGAATAAAATGATAATGTCGCCCTATTTTTACTGCCCGATTAGAATAGAATAGAAATAGAATAGAATAGAAATTACCTTGTTTATACTGCCGAGGTGAGACTAAAAAGTCCCTTTATTCCAGCAGTCTAAACAAGGTCTCGTTTATTTTCAAATTTAAACAGACATTTTGTACAGACATTTAATATTCTTAAGATTATATACATAAAATGAGGAAAACCTTGCTTAGGTTTGAAAAAAAAAAAAGGAAGAAAAAAAAAAAAAATAAAAAATAAAAAAAGAAGATAATAATAATAAAATAATAATGATAATGAATAATATAAGAAAATGTATAAAATAAAAACAAGATATATTAATAATAAATAAAAATCAAAACAAGCATACAAGCGAGCGATCAATCAATCACACGATAATTCAATCAATCATTCATACTAACAGTCATACAGTGAAAGGTGATGGTATCACCAGTAATTCTGCTAAGGATAGGATAAGGGATAGGGACAGGAAAGGAAGAAAAAAAAAAGGGATTAAAGGGTAAGGTGACCTTCGCTGACAACCAGCAGTAATGAGGTTTTGAATGAGTAAGGAGATAGAGAGCTAAGGGTTAGATATGGTACTTTGTTCCAGAGATTTATAGAGTGAATATAAAAGGAATTAGAATATGAGGCACTGTTGTGAGGAGGGACTTCAAGTAGTAGGTCATGGGATCTAGGAGTTACTCTGGATACAATTGAGGAGCGGAATTTGTATTGAGTAAAGAGATAAGAAGGACATTGTGTAGAGAGGATTTTAAACAGAAAGCAGAGAGTAAGTATTTTCCTCCTTACCTCAACCCTAAGCAATCGAGCCCTGTTGAAATATGGAGTGATATGCTCCCAGCGTTTGGCATTGTATATGTACCGCACACATGCATTCTGAGCTCGCTGTATTCTTGTAGATTGAATTTCAGTGAGCCCATTCAGCAGAGGTGCGCAGTACTCAAACATGGGTAGAGCATAACACTTGACCAGGAGTAGTCTAGTATTTTGGGAAGTAAAGTTTTTAATGCGCTTTAATGTCCAAAGGGCCCTGAATACCTTTTTTCTTATATTTGTGGCCTCACATTCCCAGCTAAGCGACTTATCAAACATTATACCCAAATTTTTTGCAGAATCAACGAGCTGAACCATATTGCCATCCACTTCAATGTTTGGAATGGGAAACGAGATGAGTCGACGAACTCCTGTACTACAGATAAGCATAACTTTGGTTTTGATAGGGTTAATTATAAGACAGTTTTTCTTGGCCCAAAGCACTAGTTGCTGAATCTCAGCGTTGACAGTAGCGATCGTCTGATGAAGAGCGACCACTTTGGAAGATAAGTATATCTGGAGATCGTCGGCGTAGAGATGATAATTGCAAGCCTTAAAACAGCTAGATATGTCGTTTATAAAAAGACTAAAAAGAAGTGGGCCTAGCACAGACCCTTGCGGTACACCGGAAAGGACGGATTTCCACTCAGATCGATTATTATCGGGTCCGAGCACGCATTGGGTACGACCAGTGAGGTAAGACTCCAGCCATTTGATGACGCTCTCACTGAAGCCAAAATATTTCAGCTTTGCCAGTAATATATTGTGAGAGACGAGGTCAAACGCTTTGCTGAAGTCAAAAAGTACAAGAATAGAGGCTTTCGTGTCGTCCATGGAGGCCTGAATGTCGCCAGAAACTTTCAGGAGTGCACTACACGTACTATGACCAGACCGAAACCCAGATTGGAAGGCATTGAAAAGGTTGTGCTGATTAAGGTGAGATACGATTTGATGACTTATGAGCCGTTCCAGGACCTTCGACAAAGAACATAAAAGACTAATAGGACGGTAATCAGAGGCACTTGTAGGGTTCTTGACTTTTGGTAAAGGTCGTATAAGGGCTTTTTTCCAGAGGTCGGGGAATACCTGCTCGTTAATTGAAAAATTGAAGATGTGAAGAATAATTGGAGCAACAATATCTAACATTCTGGTGAGAAAGTTGAGCGGAATTTGGTCATGTCCTATAGAAGAAGGATGTCCTTTTTTAAGACATTTAATTAAATCAGTTTGGGAGAATTCTTGAAAGACCAAGTTGACACCATCGGGTGCGGGGATACTAGAGTAATGTGAAGAAGTAGAGTGAACGAGAGATGGAAGGGGTTGAGGTACTGATGAAAATGACTCCACAAGTTCATCAGGACTAAGAAGAATGTCGCAATCCTTAGTTTTAGGTAAGATCTTCTTCACATTTTTATGAAATTCGTCCTGGGTCAATTGTGTAGGAAATAAAGAATGGGCGTAGCGCATTTTGGCATTTCGAATCATTTGTTTCGCTTTGTTACGTAATTCAGAGAATTTTTGAAAGTTAACAGATGATTTACTTTGCACAAATTTGCGTCTAGCCCGATCCCGACGATTAAGCATGTTGCGGATCTCTTGCGACATCCAGGGAGAAGGCCTCTGTTTAGCTAAAAATGTTTGGAGTGGAGCATGCTTATCAAACAGAAGAATGACGAAATTATTGAACTCGAGGATTTTGGAGTTTATATCGGGGAGACAGTAGATTGAGTTCCAATCGACAGACCTAGCATCTAGCATGAACTGATCTGGGTCGAAATGTTTAAAGTTGCGACATGTGATGAGTTTGGGTCGGGGCCTAGATGAATAAATGTTGTATACTAAGTAGATCAGATCATGATCGGAACTGCCGATTGATAACTTTCCATGAGTAAGTACATTCTTTTCGTCACCTACCACCATGAGGTCGAGAAGAGAATGTGAGTTGATAAAGTGACAAGTAGTGTCAGTAGGAAGAATACAGAGATTAAGAGAAGAAAAACGATTTTTTAGCTGAACACTATGTAGAGAGGTGGTAGAAAGATCCACATTAAAGTCACCTAATATGAAGCTATGATGGTATTTTGGCAAGTAATATTCAAATTCTTCTTCAAATCTATCCAAGGATCCAGATTTCACTGGTGGAGGATCATAAACAGTAGCGATAAGCAGTTTAGATGAATCGACTTGAACCTCTAAAATAATAAATTCAGTCGTGTGCAGACTGTTCGGAATAGAATGGGGCGAAGAAGATAGAACCTTGTATGAAAATGTGTCATTTAGGTAGATGGCAATTCCACCCCCACCCCTACCTACCCGATCATGTCTAATAACTCGATAGCCCGGGATTGAGATTTCTGAATCACTAATATAGGGATCGAGCCAGCTTTCTGTTACACATATGATGTCAAGACCAGTCCCCGATACGATACTTTGGAGTTCAGGAAATTTAGTTGGGGGGCGCATGGAGCGTGCGTTAATATGGGCTACTTTGAGTTTTCCCCCAGAAGGTGTAAGGATATTCTTCAGTATCGTACCGGTCGCCGGAGCCGCCAATATGTGAACATCAGCTGACTCAGAGGAGGATGAGGAGTTGAGGGAGCAGTCAGCGAATGGGTGGTCGTACCCACTTAGGTTATGTAGAGGGAATGATAGTTAGGATTTAGAAGGAGGAAGGCAGGTAGAGAGGAGAGGAAAGGATGCAGAAGTTTACAGTAGGACCACCACTTTTCCCACACACAAACACACACATAAACATACACACATACGTACCGTAATACTACTACCCAACCACCCTTTATTTTCAGATTACCAGAGAGTATTTAATTATATATGCACATAAGATTCGGTATCTTTTTATTAACATGCCCATGATGCGTCCAGAAATGCGAGAAACTGGGCAAATTAAACCTACAACGTACACAGCAGCACTTTTCCCATTGTATGATAGGAAACTTAAAAAAAAAAAAAAATTGGTGTAAGCATCACACGACTTTCCTTGTCCCCCAAAGTGGAGTAAAATTCCGCCACTGGTGACTCAACGATAACAGTTAGCTAAAAATCAATGCCAAATTCGTAATAAGCACTTCAAAATCATTGAACCCGATACGTCACAACCCCCATCCAGGATGAATAATAAAAAAGTTAGTCAAAGCGGGTCAACGGTAAATACCGATAAATTGGGGCCGAGGTCCAAAAAGTTCAAGATATCAAAAAAATGAAGAGAATAGACACCTATTATTATTTATTTTTTTAATTTAAGAAAAAGTTGTTCTCCATTTTTTTTTTTTTTTTTTTTTTTTGTATCTGTAACCAATTCAAAGAAGTGGTGCTTGCGGCTAATATGTACGGCACTGCGGCCGTAGAATGCGGCCCTCAAAGTCCCATTATTATTTGGTCACAAACTCAAATTAGTGAAGAAAAATTGATGCACTGGGTGGGACCCGAACCAACGGATCCACACACTACCCGGATCACCAAACTAGCGCCTTAACCACTTGACAACAAGTGCACCAATTAAAAAAAAAAATATATAAAAAAAATAATAATAATAAGAAAAGAGAGATTTAAAAAATGAGAGATTTTTTGTGCATTGTCTAGATCTAGAGGTTAAACCACAGTACACAGGTTAGAATTCCAATATTTTAATTGATCGAATCATTGTAGACAGTTTGGAGACGAGCCTACCTATAGCGTTATGTTTTGTACCTATTGTGTGCACTTACATATAGATATTTTACATATCAGCATGAGATAGTAAAATGGAGTAAATTTGAGAATGTAGTAGACAAATAAGATTAGGGAGGGCCTAATAATAGAATGGGTGTGGTTAAATTAATCGTTTAGAATCAGTTACAAAGAAAACATACCCAACACAAAATTTCAATGTTTTACCAAGTAGAAGATAGCACTTCAGACTTCAAATAGTGAATGAAAAAAGTAAATAATAAATCAAACCAAATTTAAATTGCATAATTATTATAGTCAATACTATTAGTGCCAAATCTGTCTGATGTATTCTTAGTGCACAAGGAAGAGTACCTAGCAAAAATATTTTCAACTATAACATATTATTATTGTTTCTAAATAAAGGTCATGAAATTATAAAAATATCTACTTTACTGTTTTTAGATAGTCCAGCACTGCCATGGACTTAACTTCGACAGCCTTGGACTCCGGGGTATCACCTTTTTTCAGGAATATTTTACCTCCTTTAACCCATACGTATGTGAAGTTGTAGTTCTTCTTCACCATACGGGCTTGGTAGTACAGGTGAGAGCGGTGTGATGTGAGGTGCTCACTAACATAGATATTACCCGTGGAAGTATGACCTATATCAGCAAGCTTAAACTTCTTTTTCCTTGCTAGAAGAACGAAGCTGTCGCGCAGAGGCCGCGTCTTCACCTGCACCAGGATGGAAGGAGCCCTGTTGGTGTTCACTTTCCGGGGCGGGAGTCGATGGATCGCCTCGATGTCGTTTGGGTCGATGTTCATATTTAGGGCCTGGCCCATACGGAGGAACAGTGAGCTGAGGTTTTCACCGGGGGCCGGAGGTACACCATCGATGATCAGGTTTCTGTTGCGGGCGTACTGCCGCATCTCCTCCAGCTCCTCCTTCACCAGGCTCAGCTCAGAGTCAGAACCCGCACCCGCAGGCCCCGCGGCCTTGAGCTGCTCCAGCTCTGTCCTGAGCGCCGCCACCTCCGCTGAGACGCCCGCTGCACCCGCCGGATTGGACTTCAACCCTTCAAGCTCCACCTTGAGAGCCGCCACCTCACTCCTCATTGTCTGGAACTCTTTCAGCGCATTCGCAACACTCTTCTCATGGGCCAACAGCTTTGTTTCCAGGCCCGTGAACTGAGCTTTGGTACTCTCGTCCATATTCTTGATTGTTTGGTTGACTATATTGATGTTCTCCTGGGTGCTGTTGTTCGTCTTGATTAGAGTGGTGGTCATGCGCCTCTCCATTTCTATGAGGAGCTTGGTGAGGACCTCGATGGTCAGGGGGGCCCGCTCGGCACTCTTGGATCTGGTGGTGGTGCCCTGGGCACTTAGGCCAGCGTCTGCTAATATTTGAGTGAAGGCGTCGTTGTTCCTCTCTTCGTCATTACCGGTTTTATCGCCTGGCATCTTTTCAATTTCAATTTGTAAACAAATAAATAAATTTATAAATGTTGTTGTTAAACAAAGATAACGGACACAATGAGAATTTAAACAGAAGATGGGTGTGTCGGGGGGCGTATTAATTACTGAGACATGTCATATGACATTTTATAGAAATAGCAAACAAGTAATAATTAGTGAGCTAAGGGGAAGTAGTGTTTTTAGTTAACTTGTTGCTAAGTTTATCGTAGTTACATCAATAATAATGATTTAATAAATTTGAGATTTATTTTAAGGTTAGGAAATTGACTGTCAAATTTCTTCAATTTTCCCAATAAGTCAGCCCGAGATCGTGCACAACACGTAAAGTGAAATAAAAACAAACCTTAAAAGAATGTCTATGCAAAAAGTCACGATGTAAAAGTCACTGTTTTAATTTATAACTGAAAAATTAGAGCACTAAAATAAACCGTGCACAATCGAATCGAACGGAGGGGAAAGGTGTGATCCAGCAGTAATGCCAAGACGTGCTAATATGTGGTCAAAATCCTGAATGGGAGGATAACTTGTCATGTCCCGGCTGGGTTTCGAACCCGGATTACCAGATAGACGCCTTGACCACTGAGCTATTACAATAAATGACCACTGAGTTATTATGGTGGTTTCGCACTATTCGTATTTCTATTAATCATTAAAACTAGAAAAGTGATAAGTTGTATTAGATGTGCATGAATATCAGAACATACCTGGACAGCTGTTTCGAGCTAATTTGCTCTCATCAGCAGGTACTAATACAGATTATCCATGCCATCAACTAACCTCTCTCTTTAAATCAGCACTAGTAAAATCCCCGGCATTTTTTTGTCGTTATGGAGTTTTCACATGGCTGTCGTCCTATTGGATTGAAGAGTCGGACACATAAATGAACTGAATAGACCAGTACCGGATTCAGGGGGTTGGGTACCCACAGCCCAAGTCCAAGAATTTCTAAATTTACCCACTTCACCGGACTCTGTTGTGAAAAATCTTGCTGGTTGAAGAGCCTTTTTTATTACTCTAAATGCTTCTACATTTAGTTTTATTTAATTTTTAAGCATAAAAGAGATAGGTTACCATTGATTTTTATCCCATTATAGGTCATTTTCAAAAAGACCATTTTTTTTGTACCCAAAAAATGTGGTGAACAAAGAAATTATCTTGAGAAAATTATCTATGGCTTGAGTTAAAAGCGAACAAGAATACTTTTTGGATTCTTGCAAACAATATCATGGACCAATTTAAACAAAAAATTGCACTAAAAATTTAAATAGTTGCTGAAATACAGGGTAGAACAGTTTTGATCTTTGCACCCTACCAGCTCCGCCCCTGATAAGTTTTTTTGAAAATTTTAAAGGCTTATGTTTCTTGGCCTTATTATTATTATTATTATAGTATGCTTTATTAGGAGGACAGAGTACAATGGTAACAGCATAAAATTAAGAAAAAACAAACTAATGACAAAATAAATAAGTAAAAAAGAAAATAACACTAATGTCCTACCTAAAGGGTGGGGTATAACAGCAATAAAAAAGATGACATTAAATCTGACATTAAATCTGAAATTTAAGGTTGTAAGAGCCGGCTCGGGCTCAAAATCAGTGTGAACGCAGGATGGTGCATAGGGCAGTTCCTATCTAAGGATAGCAAAGTGCCAATATTGAAGCTTTATAGATTTGAAAAATTCCATCACGTTCAGAAGTTACGAGGGGGTGGCCACCTTTTCAGAAACATTTTTTTAATAGAGATTAATCGAAAAGTGAGAAATGGTTAGTGCAGGGTGGATCATTTTAACCACTCGCTCGGACTCTGCTCTACCACAGATGCACTTTTTCCATTGTAATGTTGTCCCATGGTTTCTTTTTTCATATAGCTTGGTATAGTGTTTTGGTACGTGGTACGTGCAGTAGCGCCCTGGGAAATCAAATCAAAAAAGCAAAGTGTTTCTTTTAACACTTTGAGGCTTGGGTGGAAGAGATTGCCAGAGGCGATCTTCAGTTAAAACATCTGTACATATTTTATCTTTCTTGTTCATCTCTTTTTGTTTGTTTATATTGTTCTTAATTTGGTATTTTAATTTTTATCATTACTTGAAGACCACACGGGAAAAAGTATGAGGGTCAATTTTTTGAAAAAAACGAGTTAAGACCATTTTATGGTATCATAATACATAAAATTTAGCGTGATGAAGTCTGAAATAGCAAAAAGAATGAGGGTACCGAGCTCAATCGGAAAAAAAACCCATACACGGAAAGAAAGATGAATGTTACACGGAAAAAAAGATGAGAGTCCAAAACCCAAATACTGATTATTTTGTTAACAATGAACGCTGCTACCTTGGGAAGAAAGATGAGGAACCACTTTTTTCAATTTACTCTCATCTTTTTTGCTGTTTTCATTCTGACCTTTGAACTTTTTTTTTTTTTTAATTTTCTAGTAAGCTTAATTTTTTATTCAAATTTACATAGAGCATTCCAATCTAATTGACTAATTTTATTAAACAATTAATGTCTCTGTAAATGTATTCAGTTAACTACGAAAGTGTTTTGAAGTTTAAATATCAATTTTCTCGAAATGAAAACGAGTGGACCCTCATTCTTTTTCCCGTGTGGTCTTCACTTTTTCAAATATCTTGAGACATTCAAATATCTCGAGACATTCAAATATCTCGAGAACTACTGACGATAGAAAAAAATGTGTTGAAAATTATTTTCATAGTTTGAAGAAAATCGTTTAAGCCGTTTGGGAGATACAAGTGATCTGGTGTAAAATCTCAAAATTAGCACGTGTATACAATGTGAAACAATCACGAGGAAGTATTGTGTTCATAATTGGCAGTGTTTTTTTTTTACCTATGCTATTAAAGATGAGTCTAGAACATAAAAAAATAGTTTTTTTCTTCTATCTACAAATGTTGATTAGTTTTTATTTCATCTATCATCTATCAGAGGAAAATCAAAAAGTAGTGATATCCCTTAAAAAAAACGTGTAAAAATAGTCGTCAAGTGTTGGAATGATTAAAAAGAACTGATATCAAAAACGTCAATTTTCTATGTTTGAAGGAATTATTTTTCACGTAATTAGTCTCTTGATAATTCAACCTTAATAATAGCCTCAAAACAACACTACACCTTTGAGCAAACTTCGATGTGGTATTTTGATAATTTAACCAAAAAATAGCCACACAACAAAACAATACTCTTGTAAGAACAATGTTGCATAATTACAGAACCAAGACCTTTACTACTGCACACTGTTTTGTTCTGAAATTTATGTGTAGTAATATACATACAAAACAGTGTGCAGTAGTCAAAGACGTGTTTCTGTAATTATGCAACATTGTTAATACAAGAGTATTGTTTTGTTGTGTGGCTATTTTTTGGTTAAATTATCAAAATACCAAATCGAAGTTTGCTCAAAGGTGTAGTTTGTTTTGAGGCTATTATTAAGGTTGAATTATCAAGAGACTAATTACGTGAAAAATAATTCCTTCAAACAAAGAAAATACACGTTTTTGATATCAGTTCTTTTTAATCATTCGAACACTTGACGACTATTCTTACACGTAGTGTTATTTGGGGGTAGTGATCGAAAAGTGATAAGGGTGGATCAAGATAACCACTCGCTCGGTTTCTGCTTTATCACAGATGCACTCTTTCCATTGTAATGTTGTCCCTTGGTTTGTTTTCTCAAATAGTTCGGTACAGTGTTATCCATGCTTTCAAATACTCCGCCCTGGGAAATCAAATCAAAAAAGCAAAGTGTTTCTTTTAACACTTTGGGGGTTGTGTGGAAGAGATTGCCATAGGCGAAAATCCCGCTCTTCAGTTAAAACATCTGTATATATTTTATCATTGTTGTTCATCTATATTTGTTTGTTTATATGGTTATTAATATTGTATTTTAATTTTATCATAACTATTTTTATATACACGGTGTCCCATTATTTAAATATCTCGAGAACTACTGACGATAGAAAAAAATATGTTCAAAATTATTTTCATAGCTCTAAAGGGAACATTTAACGTTGACCTCTAAAAGTTTCATGGATGACCCCTTCAAGGGTACCTTTGGAATTTCAAATGGCACCCCTATTTTTTATGTCATTTAGAATATACATAAAATTTTAAGTTCAAAAAAATTCCTGCTTTTAATTTTTGTCACACGTCACACCCAGTTTCACATCCTTTAAGGGATTGTGAGATATTTTTCCACCTCAGACCATGAGTGCGGCAGATCAAATCAGTCTAATTTTAAGTGCTGATTACGATAGCAATATTGTTCTTCTATTATTATTTTTTTTGATCTCTATTATGGGTGACCAAAAAAGTTAAGTAAAATGAAAAACCAATTACTATCGTGTTCAGCACTTAAAAATTGACTTATTTGATGTACCACACTCATGGTCTAAGATGGAAAAAATCTCAAACTCCCTAAAAGATGTGAAACTGGGTGTTACAAAAATTATAGGTAAGTAAGAATTTGTTTGAACCTAAAACTTTATGTAGATTTCGAAAATGCCATAAAAAATTTGGGATGCTATTTAAAAATCTGAATATGACCTTCTCACTTGGAGATGTGTAATAAAGCCATACGATAAATAAAAAATCTGGTGTAAACATCACACGACTTTCCTTATCCCCCAAAAAGGAGTCGAATTCCGCCACTGGTGACTCAACGGTAACAGATAACTAAAAACCAATGCCAAATTCGTAATCAGCACTTCAAAATCATTGAATTTGATATGTCATAACCCCCATGTAGGATGAATAATAAAAAAGTTAGTCAAAGCGGGTCCCCCCAAATACCGGTAAATTGGGGCCGAGTTCCAAAAAGTTCAAGATATCAAAAAAATGATCAGAATAGACCCCTATTATTTTTTTAATCTAAAAAAATGTTGTTCTCTAAAAAATTTTGTATCTTTAACCAATTTAAAGAAGCGGCGCTTGCGGCTAGCATTTGCGGCCCTGTGGCCGCAGAATGCGGCCGATTTCAACCAAAAGTTTCGTGGTTCGTTTGGTGTATAAAATTAATTTGTGTACCAAATTTCAAGTCTCTAGCTTTTACCGTTCTTGAGATATCCTGTTCACACACAGACAGACAGACAGACAGACAGACAGACAGACAGACAGACGCACGGACCAATGGCTGAAAACAACTTTTTTGGTATCCTGAGGCCATGATTCGTCCAGAAATGTGAAAAACTGGGTAGGTCAAATTTTCGGCCCAAATTACCTGAGTAGACCTTTTCCATAGCATGATTCGGCCCAAAAAAAAACCACAAAAAAAACACAACCCGATTCGGCCATAACCCGATTCGTCCCAAAACACTCTATCAAGTTTTGATCCCACACAAAAAATCCCACTTTTATTCCAACAAAAAGTCCCACCTTCATTCCACCAAAAAATCCCTATAAATAGTATGGAAACATTGTTTTGAACCAGTAACAGTCATCTTTGTTATCACTGTGTGTTTGAGTGTTTGACAGTAGGGTTAGGTAAAATACATAGAAGGCCATGCCTCAAGAAGTTAGTAGGGTTAGGTAAAATACATAGAAGGCCATGCCTTAAGAATATAGTGGGGTTAGGTATAATACATAGAAGGCCATGCCTCAAGAATATAGTAGGGTTAGGTAAAATACATAGAAGGCCATGCCTCAAGAATATAGTAGGGTTAGGTAAAAATACATAGAAGGCCATGCCTCAAGAATATAGTAGGGTTAGGTAAAATACATAGAAGGCCATGCCTCAAGAATATAGTAGGGTTAGGTAAAATACATAGAAGGCCATGCCTAAAGAATATAGTAGGGTTAGGTAAAATACATAGAAGGCCATGCCTAAAGAATATAGTAGGGTTAGGGATAATACATAGAAGGCCAAAGCCTGATATACAATATATATAGAAGGTAATTTCGTAATTTAATGTTGAATAATAAAAAATCCCTCAATACTCGTATGTACGGTACTTAGAATGTTGCACTGGGCCGAATCGTGTTGTTTATTTTTTGGTCAAGATAACGTTTTGGGACGAATCGTTCGGTGACTTTTTTTACCTGAAATCGAAAACCTTTTTCATAAACCTTTTTGGGCCGAATCGTAATGCGCCCGTGTGGTCTGTGTTGTAGTCTGCCCATCCCGTAGTAAGTATGCCTCCCCTCTGTTGGACGATAAGTGACACAATACTTTCCATTTAGGTGCTGGGTCAGCACGAGCGCACCTCAGTTTACGTTAATCTCACCTAGCCTGGGTTGGGCAGTTACTTACCGTTACATCCACATCCGCCCCTACAGCCAACAGAACAACAAGCAGGATAACAGTCAGGAACATGATTTTTAAAAGGAACATTTTTAGGGAAATATTCTTGCTTAAATTGTTTTGTTTTTAACGTTGGTGTATGATCCAATCTACAAAACTTACAATTTTTGTTAAAAATCTGGTGTAAACATCAAAGAACTTCGTTCTCCTCGCTACCATATTATACTTTTTTAGTTCATTTTTTTTTTTCTCTCAATTTTACAGTTAATAATTACCTACTGCCTTTACCTGGATACATACCCATTTTGTGATAATCAGATGAAATGGGTAAATAAACATAGGAAGGTAGCAAGAAGAACGAATGAGGTGTGTCTTGAATTTTATTCCTTTTTATAATGTTTATGGTGAGAATTTACAAACTTATTAATTTCAGAGCAATAAAAAAAAGCAAATTCAGGCGTTTATTACTCATGATATATCACTTCTATTTAGGAAACAGTGTTTCCTAAGAAGATGGTTACAAGTCCGCCGCCTTATCGATCAAGCTACTCATACCTTGTGAGGAAAAATAGTATCTGCTTTAATACGGAAAAGTACTATAATTCTGCGCTACCCAATAAAATTGTGATATAATAGCACAAAGAAACACATTATTCAGTAATACATAAATGTCATAAAATTTTGAACTTAGCCTGAGATACAGACGTAGACATTTTTTCTGATAGTGCCTCTAAAATTATAAAATTATTGGATTTAGAGGTACATACTACCATTTTCTATTTAATTGAGTAGTAGGTACCATTTTCTTAGTCATTAAGATTTTAAGTGTTAGTCATAAGTTAGATTTTTTTTTTAGTCATAATTAAGTTAAGTTAGAAATAATATATTATAGATGTATCCATAGGTAAAAAATAAAATATTTTATTATTATTACTATCCATTTATTTGTATATTAGCATCATTTTATTATTCATACTTTTTATTACCATACTATTTATAAATAACTTTTTTTATATTACTATTTTTTAATATTACTATTTTATTTATTTAATGTTTCAATCATCTATAGGTTTAATCATACATATAGGTAGATGTATAATAATGTTTTATACATCTACCTATGTGTATTTTCAACTTTATACAACTGTATTTTCATATCATATACAATAAACATGGGTAAACCCCGTTTTTTGTTGTTAAAAACAACAAACAAAAGACAGACAAACAGACAGACCGACAGAAACACGGACCGATGCCGCGATGGCTGAAACTTTGGATTCAGGGTCTGGGGAAAATATTATGCTCTTTGTCGAAAATTTTGGGTGATTCCATTACTTTCCTTTCTATGGGGTAAGGAAAGTAAAAACAAAGGGACAAGTACTCTGAATGTTATAGACATATATCTTTAAATAAATATTCATTAAAAAAAAAAAAAAAAAAAAAAAAAATGAAATCAATATTTTAATGAAGTGAGGTCGGAATGTATTTCCTTCTTGGAGCCACAAAAATTGTAAAAAAAGTAATATCAATATAATATATATTATTGCCTTACATTCAACTTGTCCCAACACTAAAAACAACTATTCTGGCTGTCACACCAGGGAAGTTTAGTTTTATATAATAATTTTAATTGGAATATTCATGTTTATGATAAATCATAATTTTAATTGGAACATTAATGTTTTTTTAGAACAATAATTGTAAATTATCTCATCACAGATTTAGTTAATCACATTCACAGTGTAGACACACCACTGAATAAATAAATATATTAATGTGAAAAATAATTATCTAGTCACCGAGGTAGAGTGAGTTAGGGCGCTAGGCATTGCACGCACGGTGACCTGGGTTCGATTCCCAGGGGGCAGGAATTTTTCTGCTCTGTACTTGGATGTTCGGGGTCCACATCTTACCTCGTGAGGAAAAATGAGTAGTTACTTGTATGAGTAACGATCAGTGGCGGCATTACCAGAGTAAAAAGAAATGAATGTAATAGGATAATTCGAAAAAGTAAAGGAGGCTCTTAGTAATGCTGCGCTACACACAAAAATTGTGAAGATGCCTTGTGCTTTACCATAAATAAAACCCTACACACATAATTATCTAGTCGCCATTTGACAGATTGCAGTAGCTAACTTGGCTCAATGTCACGTTGAAAACACCAGTTCTCATTCAGTCACTCAAGTTAAGCAACGTCCAGCGTGGCTAAGACTTGGATGGGAGACCATTCCAATACAAACTCTCGTGATGCTGGCTGTTCCCGGCCGCACTCAGGCTGGGTGAGGTTAATGTAGGTAGCAGGATTGTGAACGTCGAGCAAATAGAGGGTAATACCCCCGTCGTGATAATATATGATATTACAATAAAAAGCCATGAAACAGGAGCTACTGTAGACGCTTGTGGTCTGTGTTGTAGCCTGCCCATCCCGTAGTATGCCTCCCCTCTGATGGGCGAGAAGTGACACAATACTTTCCATTCAGGTGCTGGGTCAACACAATAGAAAGTTGTCCTCTAAAAACAACTTGACTCCTCGAAAAATCAAGTGGTTAGGGCGCTAGTCTAGTAATCGAGGGATAGAAGGGTCCGTTGTGTTGGTTCGGATCCCACCCAATGCAAGAATTTTTTCTCATTTATTTGAGTATTTGTGTATCGTATAAGCACATAATAATAGAATCTCAAGGTTAGGTGGTATAGAAGATGCTTTGAGCATTAACCTCGCCTGGTGGTTACCTTCCCAAAAGATTATTATTAACAACTGTAACGAAATTATTCACACACGGAATTTTGACCACATAATACGTCTTGGGCTTACTGCTGATGTAATGAGACTCTTAAGTCCAAATCGGGCAGTATAAATAGGGCCATATTATTATTTTATTCCCAGGAAGCTGAAGAAAGTGTGTTCTGGTCAACCAAGGAGATGGTCTTCCCAACAGTACCGAGCTATTTGAAAAACCTAGGACAATATTCCAACGGACAAAGCACCCCTTTCGTTGTTATTATTACATTACCTAGGCCCTACCTAGGCTGGGTGAGGTTAATGTGGGTAGCTGGAACGATTCCCAGCGAATGGAGGGTAAAACCCCCGTCCTGACTATATATGTCAATCAGGACGTTAAAACCAAATAGAACCAACTGGTCACAATAGATCTAATTAGGTCGTAGTGTTAATTAATTGTTAGGGTTTCACTGAAAAACCTGCACCCAGATCAGATATAATAATACTAATAATTACGTGCTACTCAAAAAATGTTTGGAGACGGTCAAATTCATGTGACACTGAAATGTAAGTATGTTTAAATATAATTATTTTGTTACACAAACATTGTCATTAAAAATGGAACGGAAAAACACATTGATAATGGTGAATTAAATTTTAAATTACAAACACAGTCTTGCACTCGTCGTTCTAATTGTCCAATTATTCATATTGTGTTAATACAAATAAGCCAACTCTGGTCTCTACAATACATGGTGTAGTGGACGCGACCACTGCTTCTAGTCCAGAGTCTCCGGAGGTCGTGGGTTCGAAGCTAGGCTGGAAAGATTTAAAAACAAACAAAAAAAACACGCACGTACACACAGACACACCATACACAAGGGCATACCCCCACACGGACACACACGCACACATGCACACGCACAAACACACACACACCCAAGGACATACACACACACGGAAACACACGCACATACGAACACACCACACACACACACAATAATAATAATAATATCGTCCTCTTTATACTGCCCGATTAAGACTACTAAAAGTCCCATTATTAAAGCAGTAAGCCGCCAGCGTCGATGGCATTTGAATACAACCGGTTCCCTTCAGAACACCGAAGTTAAGCGACATCCAGCGAGGTTAAGACTTGGATGGGTGACCATTCAAATTCTAATTCTCGTGACGCTGGCTAATCCCGGCCCCACTCAGGTTGGGTGAGGTCAATGTGAGTAGCAGGTTTGTGAGTTTCCTGCGAATGGAGGGTAAAAACCCCCGTCGTGATATGACCATGGCAGTTGAAAGCGACGTTAAACCCCACTTAAAAAAAAAAAAAAAAAGCAGTAAGCCCAAGACATATTATTATTTAGTAAAAATCCCAAATGGGAGGATAACTAATAGTCATGTCCGGTTGTGGGTTTTGACCCACAACCTCTGGAAACTCTGTATTCATAGAGTGCCGCCTTTACCACTGAGCTACCGGGACAGACTAGTATAATAATAATATCGCCTTATTTATATTTATACGGCCCGATTAAGACTACTAAAGTCCCATTATTCCAGCAGAAAGCCCAAGACATATTATTATGTAGTAAAAATCCCAAATGGGAGGATATCTTGTTGTGTCCTGGTTGGGTTACGAACCCACAACCTCTGAAAACTCTGGATTCACAGAGTGCCGCCTTTACCCCTGAGCTATCGGGACGGACTAGTATAGTAATAATATCGCGTTATTTATTCTGCCCGATGAGGACGAAAGAGTTCCATAACCCAATGACGTATTACTGTGTGGTCTAAATTCAAAATGTGAGGATAATTTGTCGAGACCGGGTTTCGAATCCGCGACTTCGAATATTTCATCAGCTTATATTCCTACCAGAACTTTTAGAGGAATCAATAGGCATGACAGGAAGAGAATACCAAAGGCATTATCACCATCCTTCAGCATCAGTATAAACAGATAAGTGAGAAGTTGTACTAGATGTACATGAGTATCGGAACATACCTTGATGAGACTTTGTTTACCTTTAATTCATTATTCCCTTTTACAACGACCTCAGTAGCTTGATGAGTAAGGCGGCGGACTTGTAACCTGGAGGTCGGTGGTTCAAGTCCCGGTTTCAGCGTAGAATTAATAATGTGAGTTTGAGTAGTTGTGATATCACGAAAGTGATTACCACAAATATGATAACTTTATACCCTTTTACTGTAGGTACATGTATATAAAAAATGTAAATAAAGTTTGATCAAAATTGCTGAGTATAAGTATGAACATGGGATCTAGGTGTCCATTAGTTCTTTGCACCACCGCCACCGCATCGTAGAGAGGTATAGGTTAGTGTGTTTAACTTCATTAGTATCTGACCTGGTTGTAAGGTTTTCTCTTTTGTTGTTTGGGGTCCACTCATTCCTCGTGAGGAAAATTGAGTAGTTGGTTAAATGAGCAGTGGCAGAATTATGGTCCAATAATGTATGTTAATATGTGTATAAATTGAAAAATCGTACATTTCTGTGCTACCCACTGACATTATCAGAACAATTTTCACCTCTAAAGTGGTAGATTTATTTGACAAAAAATACAATCATGGGGATAATTAATTTGTGAATGTAAAATTACAATTAGTAGTACATACAAGATGATGAAAAAAAAAAAGAACTCACAATTATAAAAAATAAATACGAGTGTTTTCTCTTTTTTATTTCGTAGCCATGAAACAGGAGCTACTGTAGACGCTTGTGGTCTGTGTTTTAGCCTGCCAATTCCGTAGTGTGACTCCCCTCTGATGGGCGAGAAGTGACACAATACTTTCCAATTAGGTGCTGGGTCAACACGAGAGCACCGGAAGGTATCCCTTACAAACACTACTTTTCAAAACTTGAGTGAGCAATGTGAAAATATTTCCCAAATGTGATGGATGATCACTATAAATCTGTAATTATTTTCATCCGTTTCAGTTTTCTTAAAATAAAAAAAGTTCAATATTCTTACTGATAACTTAATTTGGCACACCACCCAGGGATGATTGTTTAAAAGAAGTTTATAACATTACATAAATAAAACTTTATGAATTCAAGGTATCAGTGTTTACAGATGCGCTCAGATGATATTCAGATTCCGTTTTATTGCGGAAAATCTTGCCGTTAACGTCATATTGGATCTTGGAAATATTCTTCTGCAGCCTCTCATAGTTCTGAAATTAGAAAATGGAAACTAATTAATTATTATATCTTGTATGGAACTGTAAAAGCTCAGTCCTAACACCGTGTATTCAAGTTGAAGACAAGCCCCAACTTCGTTGTAGCAGGCTCTCGAACTTCCAGCTTCCAGCATCGAGAGTCTGCCCTCAGTACACCTCTATCAGTCAATGTAAGTGAACGAAACCATATTAATAGCCCCATCATTGTCCAATCTGTCCATTTTTTTTTTTTTTTTCACATTTGATCACTATATTCAGATCTGTCCATTGCTTAAACCAAAAAAGCTAACTATCCAAATCCACGGCTTTTATACAGCATTACTAAGAGCCTCCTCTACTTTTTCAAATTATTCTATTAAATTAATTTCTTTTTGCTCTGTTAATGTTGGTCACTTCGCATCAAAACACCTACTCATTTTTCCTCGCGAGGTATGAGTGGAACCCGAACATGCAAGTATCATCATCATAGGGTAGCGTCATCGTGAACGATGGTAGCCAGATAGTGGATGAATGACTCAGCACTTCTACCACTGTCTTTACGAGGAGGCTAATAATTGACAAGGACCCCCAGAACCAAGCCAATGCTGGTCTACTCCCTGTTTGTAGTAGGGTGGAGCGATGTTTCTACTTTTTAATGGAATAGTGAAAAAAAGTTGTCTATTGGCGAGAAACTTCCAAATCTGTGATTAATTTTTTTCTAAAAAATCGGGAAGATGCGCCCCGAGCCCCGCCCACTTTTGCAAAATTGTCATTTATAGACACTTTTCCTATGAATTTTCTAATTTTTTTAGTAATACTTTTTGAAATGGAATAGTTGTAAGTGTTTACTTAATAGAATGATCCATCATTATAAAATAAAAAAATAGTCAATGTTAAATGGTAAGTCCCGCCCCAAATTTGTCCAAATCCAACAAAATTTTCTAAAATCAGCAAAAAAGACACATATCTGCCGAATTTTCTAATTTTTCTGGGACATTTTTCCGGAACAGAATAGTATTTAAATACAAAAACATACTATCCTCGTTTACTTAGATTAAAAAGTTTTATAAAATTTACACGTTAAGTACCGCCCCGAGCTGCACCAAGGCCGCCTAATATTCTAGTAAATAGGTACCTCTAGGCTCTCTACTAAGAGGATGGGCTCATGTATTGTGGTACACTCAAGTATACTATCCTCTGTTTCTTATAATGACTCATCATAGAAATAGAATCCTTTACAAATATGATGATTCATCTCCATCAATGCCACAAAAAGGTCTTAAATATTAGAAACAAGGAAAACAAGATTTTGGTAGAAATCCGTGGGTTTTATGCCTACCACAACTCAGTCGACAGAAAGCAGGGAGTGTTATCTGATAAACGATTTGTACGATTTTTTTTCTCTCGAAATAATTAATATCAGTGTATTAAGATTCGAAAATGTTATCACGTTTAACAAGAAACAGTTCGTAGTACATTGACATTGACTACATTCATATTAAAGGTGTATGGTCCAATGTGGTTTTCAATTAAAAATAGATCATCTTGTTTCGATGGACCCAAACATTCAACGAAGAAAGTATCTTGATGAAAGTGTAAAGAAAATAGTAGATCCTGTTGTTCAGAGAAACGCCTTCTACGCGCATCCTGAAAACTTGCTGTTGATTATGCTGGCAGATAACAGCAAAGTTCAAAGGGAAATTGCATACAGAAATTGCATAATTAAAAAATCACGTGAAGAAAATAGGTTCCCTGATGTTAGAAAAGTCACTGTAGCAACATCCTACAGCAGTTTAATATAGTGGCACGAAGTTCCTGTGACTGAGCCCCCTTATAAGGAGACATCAGTATCGAAGATCTGGCCAACATTGTTGAAAACAACAACATCAAAAACTTTATTCCAGATGTGCCCTGCCACACACAGTGCGTCGCAAGGTACATCAAACTTGTGACAAATGCATCAAGCACTGTGATTGGTTATGAAGCCAGAGATGGTTTGATAAGGAATCAAATTGGATCCAGAAGAATGATTCCAGTGTTTCGTACAAAACAGGACTTTGCCTGAATAATAAATAAAATTAGCAAATTTTTAGTTAGAAATGTCCGAATCGGTTTTGAAAAATTGAAGTTTTTTTTTTAAAAAAAGAAAGGTACTTTCCAATGTCAATAAGTAATTTGTAATCTTTCAAATTTACTTTGTATAACTTTATACCTCCTACCTACCTTTATTAACTATTTATGTTTCATTTTAATTATACATAATATGAAGAAAATGTTCCGTTCATCAATATATTGTTCTTATTCATTGTAATTACTTGGGTGTTTTACCCATGTAGCATATAAAAATATACTAATGAATTCACCAACTTGGGGCGACACTAAGAATGTGATATATGAGTCAATTTTTGTTACAAGTGTACGAAAAGAGTATAAAGTAGTACTTCAGTAATATTGTGTCCTGTAAAAGTACCCTGGAAAAATGAAAAAAAATCTGTGTGTACCACAATACATGAGCCCATCCTCTTAGTAGAGAGCCTAGAGGTACCTATTTACTAGAATATTAGGCGGCCTTGGTGCAGCTCGGGGCGGTACTTAACGTGTAAATTTTATAAAACTTTTTAATCTAAGTAAACGAGGATAGTATGTTTTTGTATTTAAATACTATTCTGTTCCGGAAAAATGTCCCAGAAAAATTAGAAAATTCGGCAGATATGTGTCTTTTTTGCTGATTTTAGAAAATTTTGTTGGATTTGGACAAGTTTGGGGCGGGACTTACCATTTAAAATTGACTATTTTTTATTTTTATAATGATGGATCATTCTATTAAGTAAACACTTACAACTATTCCATTTCAAAAAGTATTACTAAAAAAATTAGAAAATTCATAGGAAAAGTGTCTATAAATGACAATTTTGCAAAAGTGGGCGGGGCTCGGGGCGCATCTTCCCGATTTTTTAGAAAAAAATTAATCACAGATTTGGAAGTTTCTCGCCAATAGACAACTTTTTTTCACTATTCCATTAAAAAATAAAAATAAAAGTGCGATTTCGCTCCACCCTAGTTTGTAGTCCCCCAGCCATACATGCTCTCTATACATGCAAGTATAGAGCAGAAAAATCCTACCCCGCAGGTTACTATGAGTGCAATTGCTAACGCGCTATCTCACTCGGCCACAGTGACTGCTAAAGAAAATAAAATAATAATAATTATTAGGCCCTCTTTTGCGGCCCTTTTTTCGGCTAAGAAACACTCATCTTTGAATTGATAATTTGATCTTACCGAATTGCTTCCCGGCTTCAGTCCAGCCACAGTAGACAGCAGAAGACAGCATAAACACATGAGCAGTAATAGCTGTCGCATGATGAATTGATGATAAGAGAAGAACCGACCTTAGTAGCTCGTTCGATAAGGTGGTGGACTTGTAACCTGGAGCTCGGTGAATCGAGTTCCAAGTTGAGCAAAGATTGAGTAAAGCGAATTTGAGTAGTTGTGGTGTCACACGAAAGTGATTAACACAAATATTATGATGACTTTTTTTTTAAACTTTAATATGAAACTAAGTGTATTACATACAGTCTATGCTGGATACTTGAGAACTGGGTACAAGAGAATTGTATACAGTCGATCCTGGATTTAAGAGAAACCTGATGTAAGAGAACTGATATAAGAGAAATCTGGATATAAGAGAAACTTGGATATAAGAGAAACCTGGATATAAGAGAAACCTGGATATCAGAGAAACCTGGATATAACTCTTAAACCTAATAATAATAAATACCCGCAGAACGGGTGTATATTTACGAGCCTAGCTCTATTTACAAACAGGCCAATATCATCTATGAATCACATAAGAAAGGTTTAAAAAAAACTTGTTAAAAAAATCACCCTGCAAAACGTTGCTTAACTTCAGTGTGACAAAACAAGAACTGGTTTATTCAACGTGCCTTAGAAGCTGGCTTTACAAAAGTTTAAAATGAGATTATTTTATGAAAATTTAACAATATTTTCGTTTGAGAATTTTATTTTTTTTTTCAACAAGAGTATGATCAAGTATTAATGTATTTTTGCAGTTGACTTCTGTGAAGCGTGAATGCAAGTTACACTTGGTTGTCAAGCATTAAATATGTATAAAATATTAACCCGCGAGTGATGTGCTGTATAGAAAATTTCTAACATTATATTTCGTGGACACCTTCTTCTTCTCTTCTTCTTGTTCCTCTCCTAACGGAGGTTGGAAATCACTTCAGCTATATCATTCTTGTTGCTCGCAATCCGCATCAACTCCTGATCATTAACTCCACACCATTCTCTCAGATTGTTCCCCCATGACTTCCTTCTTCTTCCTCTGCCTCGCTTTCCCTCGATCTTCCCGTTCAATACAAGATTCAATAACTTATATTTTGTTCCGCGCAGCACATGTCCTAGGTATTCCAGCTTCCTTTTCTTGATCGTGAAATCCAGCTCGGTGTTCTTATCCATTCTTCTCAGAACCTCAATATTTGTCACTTTGTCAGTCCAGGGGATCCTGAGCATTCTTCGGTAGCACCACATTTCAAAAGCATTGATGTTCTTCTCGTTTATCTTCTTCATCGTCCATGCTTCTGCACCATACAGTAACGTAGAAAATACATAGCACTTTAATATTCTAGTTCTTAATTTCAGGTTAATGTCACGGCTGCACAGACACTTCTTCATTTTGATGAACACATTTCTCGCTATTTCTATTCTGCACTTGATTTCTTTAGTTTGATTTTTGTCTTTTTTTTTGTCTTGATGCAACCAGGTACCGAGGTATTTGTAGGATGATACCTTTTCAATTGTTACTCCATCAACTGTTAGAGTTATATTGTTATTTTGGATTTTAGATATTAACATAAGCTTAGTCTTTTTCAAATCGTGGACACCTAAAAGACAGTTTAAACTGGTAGAATCAAGATTTTCGTCTAGCTTTCTAAATTATTGTTTTCTTTGATGGCATGGATATTCAGAACTATTACCTGCTGATGAGAACAAATAAGCTCGAAAACAGCTGTCCAGGTATGTTCTGATATTCATGTAGATCTAGTACAACTTCTTACTTTTCTGTTTATACTGATTAAAATAGAGAGGTTAGTTTTGATGGCATGGATATTTAGAACTATTACCTGCTGATGAGTGTCAATAAGCTCGAAACAGCTGTCCAGGTATATTCTGATATATTCATGTACATCTAATACAACTAAGAAAATATTTTACGAAAAATCGCCCTAAAACGGGAAAATAAATATGTTAGATTTTTTTTCTCTACACCACACCACTCTTTTTTCTCTTTAACTCTTATTTTCTTCCACTCACGGGTTAATGCAAGTTTATTTTTTATTTTTCTACTTCAGTTGCTTTTCCTGTAAATATTTTTAATGTTGTTGTTTTCTATTTTGTTATTTATTTATTTTATTAATCCTAGAAGGTTGTCATTTATTTATTGTTATTTGTTTATTTATTTTTGTTAATCATTGTTATTTATTTATTCTATTAAACCTAGTCATTTATTTATTTATCGTAGTCATTTATTTATTTTTCACCACTTGGGAGAGTGTTGAAGCGCACTAGGGTTGCACGCACGGTTTATTTATTTATTTACACTTTATTTATTTTTACAAATCAATCAACAACAAAGAATTAATAACAATAATTGAATGGGTGAGTAGAAGAACCAGGAATGTCAAAAATCAATTTTTTTTTCTTCGTAAAATAAGAAGGAATGTACTCTTTTCTATCATCTCTGTGAATATGAAGGAGAAATACCCCTTAAAAGTATATTTTTTTTATTATTTTAAAGTGGGGGAAGCGGAAAAAAAATCTGATGTAAAACAAGGAATGTAACAAAATCACTGACCACTTTTGCTAGCGGTATTAGTACCTAGTTGTGAGAATCTTGTCCAATAACAAGGAATGTAAAATTTAATTTTATTATACTCATTAGCTTCAGGAAAGCAAAAATAACACAAATCTTATTTCAGCTTTCCTGAAAAGTCGATTTTAGACATTCCTGGTTCTTCTACTCACCCATTCAATTAAAAAAAAAATTAAAAAATATGTACAAAAAAAAATAATTAATTTTTAATTACAATTGTTTTGTAACCTGGGGCGAAGTTAATGCCTTAGGCATTCTCTGTCACTAAACCCCGGATTTTTAAAAAAAAAAATTAAACTTAAAAAATTCCTGCCCTACTGGGTTCGATCCCCAGCAGGGCAGAAATTTTTCCTTCCTTTGCCAGCCTCCGTGGTGTGACGGTTGAAACTTCTGCCCGTAGTCCAGAGATCCCGAGTTCGATCCCCGGTGTCGTTCGGAAAACACGTGAGGCCTGGCATTTCCGGCCCTACCCAGACTGGATGAGGTTATTTTGGGTAGCAGATACGGTTTCGAACCCGCGACCTCTGGAATCTCTGGATTTACGTAGTGCCACCTTCACCACTCAGCTACCGGGACAGATTAAATCTTAATTTATAAATGTCAAAGTCACTGACTGACTAACTGATCATCACTGTTTCTCCGAACTGGTAAGTCCTAGGAAGCTGAAATTTGGTAGGTAGCTTTGTCTTATAGTCTAGATGTGCAATAAGACGGGATTTTTCGAAATTCCTACTACAACACCTGCCATTGGCGAAAAAGGACTTTTTGCTTTCACGGCCATGCCTCGGCCCGCAAAGCGAGCGACAGCCCGCTAGTTTTGTATAAGCCAGACAATCCCTCAAGGCGAAGTTGAAACGAATCCTAGCGTACTATAGCCCGACGTATTAGGTCCGCATTATATCTGACCTCCGTGACTCAGTGGTTAAGATTTACTGACCCGGAGGTTGTGGGTTTGAATCCCGACCGGAGAGGAAATTTTTGACCGAAATTTTCCGTTTCTAGAATGGTATGGATGTAAAGGTAAAGTGCCCTGAAGTAATGCGAAAGCGGTTCCTGGGCACACTTACCTTTTTTTACACAAAAAAAGGTCCGCCTTATAAATCAGGATTAGATTTAATTATAGTGGACACCATCCCTTAACTCAATCAATATTGTGCTGTCATTGGTTGAAACTCTGATTTGAGTGCGTGCCTGGCTGTCTGGCTTAGCTTGACATAAATCCTGTTTCTTAGGCCGGAATCCTGTTCCTTAGCTTGACATAAATCCTGTTTCTTAGGCCGGAATCCTGTTTCTTAGCTTGACATAAATCCTGTTTCTTTAGGTTGGAATCCTGTTTCTTAGCTTGACATAAATCCTGTTTCTTAGGCCGGAATCCTGTTTCTCAGCTTGACATAAATCCTGTTTCTTAGGCCGGAATCCTGTTTCTTAGCTTGACATAAATCCTGTTTCTTAGGCCGGTCTCCTGTTTCTGAGATTGACATAAGTCCTGTTTCTTAGGCCGGAATCTTGTTTCTTAGCTTGACATAAATCCTGTTTCTTAGGCCGGTCTCCTGTTTCTGAGCTTGACATAAATCCTGTTTATTAGGCCAGTCTCCTGTTTCTCAGCTTGACATAAATCCTGTTTCTTAGGCCGGAATCCTGTTTCTTAGCTTGACATAAATCCTGTTTCTTAGGCCGGTCTCCTGTTTCTGAGATTGACATAAGTCCTGTTTCTTAGGCCGGAATCTTGTTTCTTAGCTTGACATAAATCCTGTTTCTTAGGCCGGTCTCCTGTTTCTGAGCTTGACATAAATCCTGTTTATTAGGCCAGTCTCCTGTTTCTGAGCTTGACATAAATCCTGTTTTTTAGGCCGGAATCCTGTTTTTTAGCTTGACATAAATCCTGTTTCTTAGGCTGGTCTCCTGTTTCTCAG
>CM044966.1:3981435-4036480 GCA_024516035.1 Bactericera cockerelli | reverse complement strand
TATTTAAATAAACTGTAATGAATATACCAAGTGAGATAAACCCAACTACCAAGTCAGATAGACCCCACTACCAAGTCAGCTAAACCCTTCTACCAAGTCAGATAAACCCTACTACCAAGTCAGGTAAACCCTTCTACCAAGTCAGCTACACCCTACTACCAAGTCAGATAATAATTCTACTAAAAAAAAAACTTAACTACATATTTCAGGATTCTATTAATATTAGCACTGCTGTGTATGGTTATGCCCCATTAATATCTATTCCCGCCATTTCAATATATTCATTTTTTGACATTTTGACAGGTTCAGTAAACATTCTGTCTCTCTCTCTCTCTCGTCCTCTCTCTCTCTCTCCTCTCTCTCTCTCTCTCTCTCTCTCTCATTCTCTCTCTCTCTCCTTCTCTCGTCCTAAATCCCTCTCTCTCACTCACTGTCTCTCTTTCTCTCTCTCTCCACCCATTCTCTCGCTTTCTTTTCACTTCTCCTTCATTCTCCATAGTTCTGTCGTCTGTCTCTCTCTCTCTATCTCCCTGTCTCTCTCTCTATCTCTCTCCCACTCATTCTCTCCTTTTCAATTCACCTCTCCTTCCCTCTCCATATTTCTCTATCACACTCTCTCTTTCTCTCACTCTCTCTCCCTTTCTCTCTCTCCCACTTATTCTCTCCTTTTCAATTCACCTCTCCTTCCCTCTCCATATTTCTCTATCACACTCTCTCTTTCTCTCACTCTCTCTCCCTTTCTCTCTCTCCCACTTATTCTCTCCTTTTCAATTCACCTCTCCTTCCCTCTCCATATTTCTCTCTCACACTCTCCTTTTCTCTCTCTAACTTCCCCTGTCTCTGCTCCCTCCCCGCCATCTCACTCATTCTCTCCATTCCTTTTTCTCTCTCCCATCCCAATTTTTATACCGTTTTCTACAATTTTATCATTATTTTTTCTTCGAGTTATATTTCACTAGAAAGCGCATGAAACACCTCGGCCGAGGGTTGACCACATAATAATAAGACTCTGAGGGCTAGGTAGAAAACGCTTCGTGCATTAACCTCGCCTGGTGGTTACCTTCCACTTAAGAGTATTATTATTATGTATAAAAAAAAGTCTCTAGGGAAAAATGCTACAGACATCTCTTTAAATAAACATTCATTTTAAAAAAAGCCTTTTTTATAGGTTGCTATGAATATTATGAGCCAGTCCTACTCAAGTTTTGTTTATATAAGATAGTAGTTTTTTTTTAGGACTGGCAGTGGGGAAAAAAATAACCCCATACACTCCCATACAGCCACTTTATTAAGATAGTAGTTAAAATATAATGTAATTTTTTTTGGTTTTAACGTCGCTTTAGTTCAAAGTCATATTATCACGACGTGAAATATATTCAGTATTCACAATACATAAAACACTTCTCCAAGGACATCTTCCCGAGGCAGTGTGCTCAGCACTGAGGCAACATTACCTCTCTGAACAGCGAAACTAGGCCTTTGCCTGAAATATTCCCCGGCGCGTCTGTCCTTCGTCTCAAGGACCAAGGTTTTGAATATGCATCACAAGGGTCGCATCAGTAAATTGTACATATTTTTTTCATTCTATAACATTTTTGTGTCCCGGTAGCTTAGTGGTAAAGGCGGCACTCTGTGAATCCAGAGATTCCAGAAGTCGTGGGTTCGAAATCCAGACGGGACATGACAAGTTAATCTCTCATTTAGGATTTTTACAACATTATAATATGTCTTGGGCTTACTGTTGGTATAATGGGACTTAATAGTCCTCTAATTGGGCAGTAAAAAAAAGGCAATAATTTTATTATTCTGTATTTTTATTACTTACCTTACCAAATGGCGCTACAGCCCGGTGTGGGCTTTGGCCTGCTCCGCAATCTGCCTCCAACATCTTCTGTCCCTGGCAAGTGAACACCATCCTGTAATCCCCATTGTTTGAAGATCTGTCGTGACACCGTCGATCCAACACAATCTGTATTATTATTATTATTCTGAATTTTTTACAAAAAAAATTACAATTTTTTATATAAAAAAATTCTAAAACATTTTTCAATAGAATTATTTGAATCAGGTTGTTCAATTAATATTTTTTATAAAACGTATTTTAATTGTTTTTTCATGTATCAAAAATCATACTCGCTTTTTTCTTTTTATTTCTATCTCTCTCATTCACTTACTCTTGAATGCAAATACTACAATGGCATGCAATTTCAAAACGGAAAAACATGCGAAATATTCGCAGAAAGGAAATGCAATTACAATGAAATATGGAAGAAAGAGAGAGAGAGAGAACGAAGAAATCGGAGATGTGAAAATTTGTGAGAATAATGTATGAAGAAAAGTATAGAAAAGAAGAGGAAGAAGAAATCGGATAGAATGGAGTGAATTTTTTGAAAATAATGTATGCAAAGGAAGAGTTGGTTATAGACGAACTGGATGTGTTGAAAAAGGAAGTGGAGGTTGAAAACATGAGTGTCATGGAGGAGAAGGAAGGATGTGTTGAATGAAAATGTATGGATGATGAGAAGGAAAAGAGTAGGATTTTTAAATGAAAATGAATTAGAAGGATGTGTGGAAAAGACAGAAAGGAGAGAGAGAGAGCGCGAAAGAGTGAGAGAGACAGAGAGAGCGTGAGAAAGAGAAGAGAAAGAGAATGAGAAAGAGAAAGAAAGAAAAAGAGAAAGAGAGAGATAGATATAGAAGTAGATGGATAAAGAGATACAGAGACAGAAAAAGAAAGAAAAGACTCAAGGATGTGTGGAAGAGAGAAGGAGTTAGAGAGAGCGAAAGAGAGAGAGAGCGAGAGAGAGAGAGAGAAAGAGAGAGAGCGAGAGAGGTTTAAAACTATGTGGGTTTCGTGGATGAGAAGAAGGAAAATTTTAAATAGAAAACAAAGGATTTGTGAAGAGAAGGGAATGAAATGAAAATGTATCAAGAGGATGTGTGGAAGAGACAGAGAGAGAAATGTATCAGAAGGATGAGAGAGAGAAAGATAGATATCTGGAGAATGTGTGGAAGAGAAAGAGGATGACGTGAGAATGAGAGAGAGAGAGAAAGAGAGAGATGGAAATAGCTGAAGTGTAGCGAGAGAAAATTTGAGTGGCTGATTGCTTCTGTCTATTGTTTGTACTACTTTTGAAAATGTGGAGAAACTACTTGGAGAGAATAAAATAAAAGAAGATATTGCAGACGTAGTGGATGAAAATGAAATAAAATAGAAGAAGATATTGCAAATGATGGGGATTATAATGTAAATAAATTAAAAGAAACTATTGCAGATGATGTGAATAAAATAAAATAAAAGAAGATAATATTATCGATTATGAGAATGAAAGTAATCTAAAAGAATATATTGTAGATGAGATAATGAGCTAAACAAGAGAAGCTATTGCATATTGAGAAGATATTGCAGGTGATAAGAATGTGAACGAAAATAAAATACAAGAAGATATTACAGATAATGAAAATATATAAGTTATGCCTCCCAGTAATGCTGACTCGGCATTACCATTGTCTATTGTTCTATTGTTTTCGATCAGCTTGAGTCAGTCTCTGTTCAGCACTCAATCTTACAAGTATCTAGATCTCAGCGTAAATGAGATCGTAATATTATCATAGTGCTTTGGAAATAACGTTTATTTCTTTATTATTTTATTATACATTAAAGTTAATACTTAATTTAAGTTCTTGGGAAAATAAATAAACCTTTTTAAAAACCTAAACCCACAGTTCTCCCACTTAATTGGCGCAGTCGGTAGGATTTTTTTAAGTTTTGGAAAGTGCAAATTTCCAGACGAAAGGATCCAGAAAGAACCTATATCACATCTCTACGGAGGATCTTCCCATTTCATTCATCTGTTACTTCCATTGGATACATCTAGTTCCCAATACATCGTAGTGCCTGAGCTCAACCTGTGATTCTTCAACTGAGCGGAAATCAGTGAGTCGCATGAGTGCAGGACCGGACCCAGCGTAGCGACCCAAGTCAAGTGCGGTGATGCAGACTATGCAGTATATGAGGAGGATCATTTTCTTGTTGTAAGAATTATTATTTTATTTCTTTATTCAAAGGTTTTCAATATCTGCATCTTTATGATTTTAGTTATTAAATATATTTCTCTATAATCTTTCATAATATTTTAATTTAAAAAAGTGTACAATTAAATAATTGTACCATCAATTAATTTCAAAACGGCTTCTAGTATTTCTAGTAGTGAAAGCGATTTGAATACTGTCCATTCAGAATCGAATTCTGAAGCTGGTGATTTATTTTTGGGTAACGAATACCTACATCGTGATTTAGAAATCGAAGAAACTTTAATTAATTTATTCAATAATTTTGAAATAAATAACAGCGCTATGGCGCCTCCTGAACTAAAAGAACATTATCTTAACATGATTCCGAATTTCTCGGGGGAGGTTCAACTCCTCCCAGACTTTATACGGGTGTGCGAAAGTCTAGTTACTCATTTCTATGACACACAAAACCCGGACAACTATCAAAATGTTTGTTTGATGCTAAATATCAAAGCAAAAATCACTGGGCAAGCAAAACTGAACCTTAGTAGCTACACATTAGAAACTTGGGATGATTTGAAAAAAGCGCTGCTAAATACCTATGGGGATAAAAGAGATTGTTTTACCCTGGTATTTGAAATGTGTAACGTGAGACAAGGAAACCTCAGTGCACATGAATTTCACACCAAAATTCAAACATATATAAATTTACATGCTAGTTATGTAGACACACACAATGTTGCAGGTAAGAGTGAGATAAAACAATACGTAGCCGAACTCGGTTTGCGCTCATTTCTTAGGAACCTCAAAGAGCCATTGGGTTCAATCATGAGAACAAGAAACCCGCAGGATCTTAATGATGCTCTCAATATTCTAACTAACGAATATCAGATGGAGGCGAACTACAGAGGAAATCAATCGTCATCATCAAGATGCCCTCCAAATTCATCTAATCGTCAGACGAACCAGTACACAGGAAACTCTTTTCAGCGTTCCCAAAATCAGAATCAAAATCAACAAAACTGGAACCAAAACAGAAATTTCCAGCAAAAGAATACCTTCAACAGTAGCAACAGTGCAAACTGGCGAAATCAACAAAACCAACAAACTCCAGGAACCTCACGGCAAAACGTTTGGAACAAACAAGAAGGAAACCTGCCGAAACCAATGCCTATGAGCGCCCAGACACTCCGCAGTAATTTACATAATGTGGAATTAGGATCCATTCCGTTCCCAGAGGAATACTACCCTCCCAACCCACCCATTGCAGAGGAGGAAATCATGCAGCCAGAAGAAGATTATGGCAATGAGACAATTCAAAACGAGGATTTTCGATTCGGAGCCTCGGACAATCAGGAGTACTACTAAACGTAAGTACCAATGTACACAAACTACCATACTTTGTTGTCCCTGATCTAAATTTACGTGTCCTGGTAGATTGTGCCAGCACTAACTCCTTCATGAAACCGGAGCGCAAATTAATATTTCAATCAATATATTCGCGAAGATCAATTTGAAATACGAACGGCGCACGGGAAAAGTGTCGAAAAATACAGTGTTGTGATTCCTTCTTTTGATATTTTTAAGAGTTCTGTAAAGTTAAAATTTCATTTATTCAAATTTCATGGACTTTTTGATTGTTTAATTGGTGTAGATATTTTGGAAAAATTACAATTTTGTGTTGATTTTAAAACTAAGACTTTGAAGAATGAAAATATTTCAATCAAACTCCAACTTCAAGACACCAACTTGTGAACAAGTTATTAAGCTTGATGTAAAAAATCTACAAAATGGATTAGCCCTACTACGTAAACGGGATTTTGGACACTGCTTCATAAATGAGGGCATAGTGAACGTAAAAAATGGAAAAACAATATGGACATTAGTAAATCCCACGGAACAACAGTTTACATTAACGCCCACACCAATCACTGTGGAAGAACTCACTCATTTCGATATTGTTCAATCACCTAATCTAAATACTATGAGCATCGATGAGTCTTCCCTGAAATTCAATTTTAGTATGATTCGTACCAATCATATGAATCAAGAGGAAAAAGAGAAGCTTCAAAACTTATTGGAAGAGTTCAGCGAAATATTTCATGTGGACGGAAATCCCCTAACATGCTCTATGGAAGTCAAGCATAAGATCCACACGTTTGACGAAGTACCGGTTTATACAAGACCTTATCGCTATCCGGAATTTCTCAAAGATGAAGTAAGAAGACAAATAGCTATGATGTTAGATCAAAACATTATCCGCAAATCACATTCTCCCTGGTCGTCACCATTATGGATTGTTCCAAAGAAAGCAGATGCATCGGGCAAAAAGAAGTGGAGAATTGTGATTGATTATAGCAAGCTTAACGATAAGACCATAAGCGATAAATACCCAATACCTAACATAACGGACCTGCTCGATAAGCTCGGACGAGCACAATATTTCACAACGCTAGATCTGGCAAGTGGATATCTCCAGATAGAAATGGATGAAGGCAGCATCGAAAAAACGGCATTTACAGTGGATTCAGGCCACTACGAGTACTTGAGAATGCCGATGGGCCTGAAAAATTCACCATCAACTTTCCAACGTGTGATGGACGATATTTTGAGGGGATTAGTGAACGAGTGTTGTCTAGTATACCTCGACGATATTATTATCTTTGGGACGTCCTTACAACAACATTTAGATAATGTAAGAAAGGTTTTCAATAGAATTAAAGAATTCAATTTCAAAATCCAGCTGGACAAGTCGGAGTTTCTACGCAAAGAGGTAGACTACTTGGGCCATATAGTAACTAAGGACGGAGTGAAACCAAACCCCAACAAGATAGAAGCTATTAAAATTTTCCCGATCCCGAAAACTCAAAAACAGATCAAAAGCTTTTTGGGTCTTCTAGGTTATTACAGACGATTTATCAAAGATTTTGCAAAAATTACGAAGCCCATGACTAAATGTTTGAAACTCAAAGCAAAAATTAACATTGATGACCCAGAATATAGAACATGCTTTGAAAAATGTAAGAACATATTGATGGATGACCCCATTCTACAATATCCAGATTTTAATAAAGAATTCATCCTCACAACTGACGCCAGCAATGTGGCGTTAGGAGCCGTTCTTTCCCAAGGTACAGTGGGAAGCGACAAACCGGTGGCTTACGCCAGCCGCACACTTAATGATCACGAGAAGAACTACAGCACGACTGAAAAAGAATTGTTGGCCATCGTATGGGCCACCCAGTATTTTAGACCGTATCTATATGGTCGCAGATTCAAAATAATAACAGACCATCGACCATTGCAGTGGCTTATGTCAATGAAGGAACCAAGTTCAAAATTGGTCCGATGGCGATTGAGACTAGAGGAGTACGATTACGAGATAATTTATAAAAAAGGAACAGCCAACACCAATGCAGATGCTCTCTCTAGACTTGATTTAAATGCGAATGAAATGAATGCCATCCAAAAACATATCCAGAAGATAAAAGAGGAGATAGCCGCGAGGCGACAAAGCGAAGAAGATGCCTTATCTATGGTAGCACAACCAGATTTGGAGCAGCACAACCCTGAGGAGGAAATAGATTTAGAAGTGCTTGCAAATGAGGCATATGACTTAATTTTTTCAGATCCAGAAATACAACCATTCTTGGATTTAGATATCAGCTCCTACTATGCAAATTTCGCAGATGAGGCTCAAGAAGTTTTAAGAGACTTAGAAGAAAATGATGGCTTAATAGAAGAAAGAGAAAATGTTCAACCAGAAATTGAAATGCCCACTGAAGAAAATACTGACATTAATACTATTCACTCCAGTGATGAAAATCCAATCATAGGAATTCCAATATCAGAAGCCCCTTTAAACCTGGCTAGAAATCAAGTGGTGATGAAAGTTGTAAATATAACAGCAAAACCTGTAAAAACATTACTATTGCATAAGAACAAATTACGAATGATCCTAGAAGTTCCCGAAGGTAAAATTGAGGACTCTTTGACAGATTTTATAAAAGCATACATATCTCCAGATTTGAAATACAGTGTTTATTTTGAAACACTGCAGTTATACGAAGAACTATCTCGAGCGTTACAAAAACATTTTAGAGGATCTAAAATCAATATGATAAAATGTAATAAAATGTTACAAGACATTACAAACGAAGAGAAAAAACAGGAAATAGTTAGAAATCAACATGAAGGAATAACGAATCACAGAGGAATCAAGGAAACACTCAATCAAATAAAAGAAAAATATTACTGGCCTGACATGGAAGGTACTATTCAAAAATTCATTAATCAATGTGAACTCTGTCTGGTCACGAAATATGACCGTAAACCCTTGAAACCATTCCTGAACAAAACACCCACAGCGACGAAGCCATTTGAAATCATACATATGGACACCTTGAAAATAGAAAATTCTAAATTTCTAACAATAGTTGATTCATTTTCAAAATATGCACAAGCCTTCTCCCTCCCGTCATCACAAGCGATTGACGTGGCGGACAAACTTTTGGAATCCTTCTCTCATCATGGATTACCAAAGTTAATTATTTCCGACAACGGGGCGGAATTTAAAAACTCCATCATTCAAGAATTGTTGACATTTCACAAGATCGACATTCATTTTAATAGTTCCCAACATCCGGAATCAAATGGAATCGTAGAGCGATTCCATTCGACGCTTATTGAACATGTCAGATTATTTAATAATAGAAAAGAATTTCAAAAAGAACCAATTTCTACAAAAGTGAAATATGCACTGTTGGCATATAATAACTCGATACATTCAGTAACCAAGTTAAGACCCATCCATGTTATAACAGGACATTTTGAAACATCAGACCCTATTGAAGGTGAAATCGAGCGTCGTTTGGCCACCAACTATATGAATAATCATAAAGAGAAAATGAAGTTATTATACCAGATTATAAATGAAACGATTGAAGAGAATAAAGACGGTGTACTTGCGAAAGTTAACAAGGGTAGAGAAATTCTACCTCATATTCCAGATAAAATCTTTGTCAAAAACAAGCAAAAGCAGTCAAAGACTAAGAATAAATATAAACCTGAAGAGATCGTAAGTGTTGACAAGGATAAGAAAACAGCCAATATCGTGAAAACCCATCACAACACTTCGGAACGCATACATCTTTCAAACGTTAAAAGACCCCAAAAAAATTGTGTTTCAGGACCCTCCAAGGAGTTTGGGGAGCCATCATCCGAAATCTAACAGTCAATTCGGGTATAGTACCCATCAATCTGGGTGCAGCGCGACTTCAGAATGGCACGCACACAGTCATTCATTATTATGATATTCAACCCATTATCGAGGAAGTTAGCGAACTCCAAAATCAATATAACCATCTTACCCTTACTTTAGCAAATAACACATTTTTCAAAAGGGACCTGGATAATTATAATAAAATTATTGAACATCTGCAAGCATCAATTGAAGAAAAACTTAGTATGCTTTCACCAAACTTTAAAAGAACAAAACGTGCTCTTTTTAACGGATTAGGCTCGGTGATCAAAGCCATTACAGGTAATTTAGACTATAAAGACGGAGATCGTTTTGAAAAAATAATCAAAGAATTGACAACAACTTCTAATACCTTACAGAGTCAACTGAATTTACAGTACACTTTTAACAAAGAATCCGTTAAAAGGTTCGAGGAAACTGTGAAAATCATCGAACATAATGAATTGATTTTGAAATCTAGAATCATGCAATTGACAAATATAATACAGAAGGAATATGATATTCCTAACGTATTATTTGCTAAGGACTTGAGCAATCAGTTAGTTATTTTATACAACACAATCCTTAGTATTTTGCAAGAAATAGAAAATTCTATAACATTCTGTCATCTAGGAACTTATCACCCTAGTATCTTAAAACATAATGAATTGATATCAATAATGTCAAAAATAAAAGAAAAAATACAGTTACCCTTTGACTTAAATAATTTAGCTAGTATTCAGAAAATTATTGATGTAAAATGCAAGATAGAGAATCATAAAATAATTTACTTTCTGTCTTTCCCCGTAAATTATGAAACAGTATTTGATTTGTATTTTTTATTGGCAATACCTTCATTAGATAAAAATGGTTTTAGCACTATTATTCCACATAATAAGTATTTTTTAAAGACAGATTCCAACGTAAAACCTTTGAATAGAGAATGTGTGTTAGAAAACCCTTTTCAATGTTATCAAACTGACTTAATTAATGCAATAGATGTTTGTGAAAAAGAAATTCTTTTAAGAGAGAATACTAATAAATGCCAACGAACTCTTTTAGAAATAAACGAAAACCATATTCAGCTGGTACCAGAAATTAATCAATACCTAGCAGTTTTTCCTATACAGGAAGCATTGAAATTCGAGTCCAAGGACAATCTGGAAATTAAAGAACTGCTTGGAGTTTATCTAATTGAGTTACAAAATGATAGCTTAATTTTTAGAAATGAAAAACTTGATATTCAAGTTCAATCTTTTGGCAAACCCACTATTTTAAGTAATGTTAATTTAGATTTAAGTGCTCAAAATTTTTCTGGGATGAAAATAAAGCTTAATAATTTAAAACTTAGTGATATAAATTTAAATCACTTGATTCCAGAAGGGAATGTAAATAGTATGTCTATGGAATCTTTTTCTTATTGGTACATGGTAAATTATCTTACGTTAATTTTAGTTTTATTACTCATATTGTACAATGTTATTTCCAAATATTTCGGTGAAATTTCCAAAATTTTCACAAGGACAGAAGTGAATGATCTATCAGTTAATTTAAACCAACAGCGGGAAGTTTTAACTTCAGCATGTGGTCAAAATGTGCACCCTAATTTAGTACTACCAGATGGTGCCAAATTTTAGGAGGGTGCCTCACTTTAAGAGGGGAGGAGTTATGCCTCCCAGTAATGCTGACTCGGCATTACCATTGTCTATTGTTCTATTAAAACCTGCATAATTAATTTTAACCCCACAAATAAAACCTCAAAACCTCATATAGTCCTAGAGGATGAAAATGCCACTATTACTGAAACAGAATCATCCCGTTTTCTAGGCATCACCATTGATCATAAATTGAATTTTAAACCTCATATTGAGCAACTGGTAAAAAGCATTAACTCTTTCAATTATGCCCTCAAACTCATTGCAAAACAAGTAAATTTAAGTGCAGCCTTTTCAGCGTATTATGGATATGTACATTCACGACTAAGCTATTGTGTAATGTTTTGGGGCGACTCTTGTGACTCAGAGAAGGTTTTTTCAGCCCAAAAATCAAGTCTCCGATCAATCTTTTCCATGTCTTATCGAGCTTCATGTAGAGAATTATTTACAAAATGGAATATTTTGACCTTACCATGTATTTATATACATGAAAGTGTAAAATTTATTGACCATCACTATGATGTATTTTTTAAACAATATGAGCCAACACAATATGAACATAATACTAGAGCATCCAATCATAAAGAGCTGAGAATAGACAAAACAAAATATACCTATATACAAAAACTATCTATAACTAAAATACGTGTTATTTACAATAAATACAATAAATTAAAAAGACAAGGAACACTGAAAAATATATCAGAACTAAAGGCATTCCTTAAAACAAAAGGATTTTACTCAGTAGATGAATTCCTGTTTTATGAGAATAACTAAATGTAAATATGAGTTTAGAAATTCATCATTTATTATCTTATATTTATTATAATTATTATTATTATCTTCTTTTTCTTTTCTTCTAAACCATATGCAATCTTTCTCTTATAGAGTCTATCTTTCTATTCCATTTTATTTTCCTTTAAGTATTCTTAATATTGACCATTGTATCATGTACTTTATGTATTTATGTACAAATAAAACACATTACTATTACTATTGTTTTCGATCAGCTTGAGTCAGTCTCTGTTCAGCACTGAATCTTACAAGTATCTAGATCTCAGCGTAAATGAGATCGTAATATTATCATAGTGCTTTGGAAATAACGTTTATTTCTTTATTATTTTATTATACATTAAAGTTAATACTTAATTTAAGTTCTTGGGAAAATAAATAAACCTTTTTAAAAACCTAAACCCACAGTTCTCCCACTTAATTTATATAACAAGAAATTGCAGATGATGAGGATGAAATAAAATATGGTATTTTCAATGATGAGAATGAAAATGAAAGTAAGATAAAAAAATATATTGCACATATTATGAAAATTAAACAAGAGAATAGTATTGAAGATTATAAAAATGTGAAATAAAATAAAAGAAGATATTGCATATGATGAGAATAAGAATTAAATAAATAAAAAAATTGCAGAAGAGATAATGAACATTCAACAAGAGAAGATAATACAAATCATGAGGATGTAAACGAGAGTAAAAACTTTTTTTACTGGTTGAATCAAATTAATCTTTAGGTCCGCCCTTTAGGTAGGACATTTCTCTCTTTTTTTCCTTCTTGTATATTTGTTTAATCTTTTTGTTTTTCTTTATATTTCATTGTGTTCTACTGTTATATTTTTTTGTTCTACCTAATAAAGCTTAATAAAAAATAAAATTGAAGAAACTTGTTGAAAAAAAAAACGCTTGCATACGAGTCTGCAACCATTGGGACATTTTCATCTTTACTATTCAAGGTCTAAAACTTAACTGACCAAATTTCGTATTGTGCGCATGACACATACTTTTTCTCTTCTCTCTTTTTATAATTTAATATTTCGTTATTGTGCGCATGACACATACTTTTTCTCTTCTCTCTTTTTATAATTTAATATTTCGTTACATAATTTCGTCACATAATTTCGTTACATAATTTCGTCACATAATTTCGTTACATAATTTTGGTTATGTGCCAGAGCAAAGACATGAAAATGTCAAAAAGAAAATATAGCAGATGATGTTAATGAAATAAAATAGAATAAAAGAAGATACTGTCGACAATGATAATGGGAATGAAAGTAAAATAAAATAATATAACGCAGATGAGACTATGAAAATTAAACGAAATTAAAGATTGCAAATGATGAAAATTTGAAGGTAATTAAATAGATGAAGCTATTGCAGATGATGAGAATTATAATAGAAATACAACAAAAGATATTGCTGATATTTAAAATTGGAAAAAATCAGAGCAAAAATAAACAAACTAATAACAATTTTGGTCCAACTTTTATATACAGGGCTTTCATAAAGTCTCACCAAGGCCTGGGTTTCTCTAAAACGACTCAAAATATCAAAAAACAGGTATTTTTTTATTTTGAGGCATATTGTTCACAGGTCTCATTAAGAGAAGTTCATTGCAAATTCAGGAGTACACGTGAGTACACGCACATAGGGAAAAATTCTCACACGCTCGGCAAAAACGCTAGAACTTGATCGATATTGGTCCTAACCTGTAGGGACCTGGAGTAGCTGTTGATAATATGTTTATCTAGATGTATCCACAGTCCCTTGAGCTATTTTCAATATCTGTTGCCCGTGACGTGGCGAAAAGTTCAGATCGGTCTGAAATGTGAGAATTTTTTTCATCGCGCGTGTACAGACGTAACTTTTTTTTTTTAGAGTTTTTTTTTCTGTTACTAACTATTTAGTTTAATTTAATTAATTATTTATAATAATTAGTTTTAATAATTAATTAATATAATAATAACAATTGTTTTAAATAAAGAAATATATTTTTTTAAAGAAAATTAGTGTGTTTACCTACCAAATTCGTGATTGTTCACAATTGTTATAATAATTATTATAATGATTTTTAACTAACAAAATATAAACTTTTAACTAACATTAATTAAATTTCTTTGTAATACTATTAGGTAGTTAGGTACCTTCGTACACTTTTTTTGCTAGATACTGAAATAATTAGTATTCTTTGTAATCTTTCTCCACCTACTATAATGGGTACCTACCTACCTACTTACCTCCTGGTATAATCTAAGTACATTTTTTATTTTTTTATCATTTCTGTTTTTAGCTTTTAGAAGTACCTAAACAAATATAATTACATAATATTCTTGATTATAAGATATACTGTGAATTGCCCTACAAACTTATGTCACTATGGCTTACGATGAACAAATTTTGGAAAATAAAAAAAATTTCAAATCAGGGGTTCGAACTGCAAGCATTTGGAAAAAATATTGCTAAAATTACTTTAAATATCTTTTAAATACATAAGTCAACTTAATGTATCTTAAAAATATTATATAACTCTTCAAGCAGAACGAAATACAAAGCAAAACCAGGTGTGAGAATTTTTTTCATCGCGCGTGCACAGACGTTCGGATTTTTAGCGCGTGTACTCACAGGTTATGGAACGTCTAGACATATAAATAATAATAATAATAATAATAATATCGCCTTATTTATACTGCCCGATTAGGACTTAAAGTCCCATTATTCCAGCAGTAAGCCCAAGACATATTATTATGTGGTAAAAATCCCAAATGGGAGGATAACTTGTCATGTCCCGGCTGGGTTTCGAACCCGCGACTTCTGGAATCTCTGGATTCACAGAGTGCCGCCTTTACCACTGAGCTACCGGGACAGACAGATAAATTGAAATCAGAGATATTTTTGACAAAAAAACGAACACGATACATCCGATTTCTAGTATTAGAAACTTATAGAAAGTAAATAGGGAAATGTATTTTTGATTTTTTGTATGAATGTGATTTTTGAAAAGCAGTTTTGAATAAAACTGTAGTGTCAGACGTTGCGACGGCAATGTTATACAGGAGAGCGGAATATAGGTCAGACGTGTTTCTTTTCTATATTTCTTATATCTCTCTCTCTCGTCTCTTTTTTTTTGTTATTTAATTCTTTATTTATTTTTCGTCTATTTCTCTCCTTTTTCCCGCTCTCTCTACCGCTCCTTTTTTATTCTCTCTCTCTCTCTCTCTCTTTCTCTCCTTTATTTGTCTCTCTTTTTTTGAATTCTTTATTTATTTTTCGTCCATCTTATTTTCTCTCTCTTTCTCTCTCTGCCCTTTATTTCTTTATTTATTTTTCCTTCTCTTATATCTGCGATGTAAAAGAAAAGAAAGGTCTGAATGTTACAGACCACCAGTCTCTCAGGTGATTTTTTTTTTTTTTTTTTTTTTTTTTTTTTTTTCGCTTTTTTCCCGCGCATTATGTTTGAATACTACCGAACTTTTGATTTTTAGCCAATAGTTAAATTAATTTACGACCAGAGTAACAAAAAATCGAGAAATGACCAACTGTCACTTGGTCAGTTTTACCTTCTAGTTGACGAAATATTCATTAAAAAAAGAAAGTTAGCTTTATTTTTTTTTTCTCTCTATCGCAAAATGCGATTATAATTTTATTCTTCCGCTAGATATTTAAGAATGTAAATAGACATCTTTCTGGAACTTGGTTTGTTTTTTTTTTTATTGTTTTGTTAAAGACAAGTCAATCTCTTTTGTTAAAGGCAATTCAATCTGTTTTGTTAAAGGCAAGTCGATCTGTTTCGTTAAAGACAATTCAATCTGTTTTGTTAATGGCAAGTCAATCTGTTTTGAGACAAATCAATCTGTTCTGTTAAAGACAAGTCAATCTTTTAAGATAAGATAAGATTTATTTTTATTGCATATAATGCCCAAGGGCTTCATACAACGTCAATGGTATAAGAGTAAAAGTATACAATTTACAATACATATAGGTAAGATAAATAATAAGTTATTAAAAATTATCATATAAATATTCTTCAAATGAATTGTTAAGGCGAGGTGGTAGGCCGCGGAGGCGTCTCTTACCTGGTCAGTGTGGTTAGTGAATAAATAAAGGCTGGTGATGAATTACTGATTATGAAGTCCGTGATGATAATGATGAAGGAGTCTCTGGTTGGCGATGAGTAGTCCTCAGGTGGCGATCTTGGATGACGGGACACTCGAAAAACTAATAATTAACGCGAGAAGTATTGAACGCGCGATAAGAAAGGTATGAACTTTTACGGATGATTCGGTGACGATGTTGACTATTATTAATACCGGACAAGACTGAGGTCATAGGTGATACCAGTTCAGATGATAGGTGATTTTGGTAAGTTCAATCAGTTACGTAAGAGACGCATAGGAGGGGATATACAGGGAGTGCCAGAAGACATGCACCCAACATGAATAGTAAGCCTTATTCAATAGAAAACTTTGAATGTTCCTTTGAAATTCTCAATCTTTTTTGTTAAAGACAAGTCAATCTGTTTTGTTAATGGCAAGTCAATCTTTTTTGTTACTGGCAAGTCAATCTGTTTTGTTAAAGACAAATTAATCTGTTCTGTTAAAGCAAGTCAATCTGTTTTGTTAAAGACAAATTAATCTGTTCGGTTAAAGCAAGTCAATCTGTTTTGTTACAGACAAGTCAATCTGTTTTGTTAAAGACAAGTCGATCTGTTCTGTTAAAGACAAGTCAATCTGTTTTGTTAAAGGCAATTCAATCTGTTTTATTAAAGGCAATTCAATCTGTTTTGTTAAAGACAAGTCAATCTGTTTTCTTAAGTGCAAGTCAATCTGTTCTGTTAAAGGCAAGTCAATCTGTTTTCTTAAAGGCAAGTCAATGCCTCGCGAAGTGTTCACTTCGCTGTACTTTACTTGTACTTTACTTTACTTGACAATTTTTGACTTCCCTTATCCTACAGAGAGGAAAGTAATGGAATCTCTCAAAAAAATATATAGTTAGTTTTCAGTGCCAAAACACGTTTTACTTTTTGATTAGTTAACTCTTTGCGGCACGGTGGTCCCAAGGAGGACCACATAAAATGGGACCCTTACTGCACGGGCCCTCCTGACTTGTTGTGCCCTGTGAAACCTACGACAATGTCCGACTACAGCCGAAAACTTTTATCTAATAGGAAGAAGCTTGAGTGGTCCCTGGCTGAGTGAAGCGTGCTGAGACGATACTAAAGACAGTTCTCATATGGACCACCGTGCAGTAAGGTACATTTTCCAAGTGGTCTTTCTGGGGACCACCGTGCCGGAAAGGTTATTAAAAAAAATCCGAGCTGTGCCGCAAAGAGTTAAGTGGTCCGTAGGCCTAAAAAGGTTGGCGACCGCTACTGTAGTGTGTCTGGGAACCTAATGTTGAAATTTTAATGTTAAGCCAGACAATTATTTAATGGGACATAGCACCCCTGGCAGGAGATAAGCGAACAATACTGAACAGAATAATCCCAGTACTCTCTCTCTCTCTCCCCCTTTCTCTTTTTCGCTCTCATTCTCTCTGCCTCTCTCTTTCTCTCTCTCTTTTTCTCTCTCTCTTTCAGTCTCTCTCTCCCTCTTTCTCTCTATCTTTCTTTCTCTCTCTCTCTCTCCCTTTCTCTTTCTCCCTCCCTTTCTCTTTCTCTCTCTCCCTCTTTCTCTCTCTCTCTCTCTTTCACGCTCTCTCTCCCTCCCTCTTTCTCTCTCTCTTTCTCTTTCTCCCCCTTTCACACTTCCCCTCCCTCTTTTTCTCTCTCTATTTTTCTCTCTCTTTCACTCTCTCTCGCTATCTCAGCCTCGCCCGTTCTCTTTTTCGCTCTCTTTTTATCTTTCTTTCTTCCTCCCTCTCTCTCTCTCTCTCTCTTCTTCTCTACCTCCCTTTCTCTCTCTTTCTAAGTTAACCTAACTTAATCTTTTTTTGAGGCCCCTTGAAGTTAAAACTCTAAAAGAGGCGGACTAGCAAGGGCCATTAATGTTATCATACTTGTGTTAATCACTTTCGCGATCTCACATCGGCTCAAACTCGTTTTACTGAATTCACGCTGAAAACGGGACTTGAACCACCGACCTCCGGATTACAAGTCCGCCGCCTTATCCATCACGCTACTGAGGTCGGTTAAAAAAAAAAAAAAAAAAAAAAAAAAAAAACGAAAGGAGAAAGAGATTGTGTTTTTTGGTGACATCGAAAAAAATGCAAGCAATATTCTTAACAGACAGACACAAAACCAAAGTTGCTCAGGAGTTTATGAAACGTCCAGAAATATGATCGGAGAAAAAATTGAAATCGGAGCAAACAAAAAACTGTTTTTTTTTTCAAAAAAAAAAAAAACAATACTTCTGATTTCTTATATTAGAAATTTCTGGGAATTAATAGTTTTCTTTTTCAAAAACAAACACAATACTTTTGATTTCTAATATTAGAAATTTCTTGGAATTAAAAAGGGAGACAAATTAGAAAGGAAATGAGAGAGATCGATTTTAAAGAAATGAAGAAAAGAAAATAGAACAAAGGAGACGGATAGAGAGCGTTTGAAGGACAAAGAGAGAGACCAAGAATAGCGATAAGAAATGAGAAACAGGGACACTCAAGAGACATGTATGAAATCCCCCCAGGTTTGGATTTCTGGAAAACCCAACGTATACTCCCAAACTTTTCCAAGTCTCAAGAACTCCTGAGTCTACTGAAAACTCCTAAACACAAGATAAGTACTTATATGTATATCCTAAAGCTTGTATATATCTCCCTTGCTTTCATCCCATATTGGCTTATAATAATTATACTCTATAGTGGAAGGAAACCACCAGACGAGGTTAATGCTTGAAGCATTTTCCACGACCTAACTCTCAGAGTCTTATTATTAAGTGGTCACAAACTCACATTAAAGAGGAAAATTCGTGCACTGGGTGGGATCGAACCCTACGCTACCTGGATTACCAGACTAGCGCGTTAACTACTTGACTACCAGTGCACTTATACTATTAGGGTTGGCATTGTTCAACCTCATGGTTGCGCTTGGTAGGGTGGAGCACGTTTCCTATGGCTGGATGTACTTCCTATCGCCAACCATTCTATTTGGTCTTAGCGTCCTAATCTTAACGAGGATGTTACCCTCCATTCGCTGGAAATCGTACCTGCTACCCACGTGAACCTCACCCAGCCTGGGTAGGGCCGGAATGTCAGCCTCACGTGTTTGGATGGATTTTGATTTTCTTCGAAAAGTCTGCTCCAATGCTTCTGTATGAAATTCTTCAGTTAGGATCATTTGCAGGTTAGTCGCTGGGAATCGTACCTGGTGCTACCCATGTTAACCTCACCCAGCCTGGGTAGGGCCGGAATGTCAGCCTCACGTGTTTGGAGGGATCATTATTTTCTTCGAAAAGTCTGCTCCAATGCTTCAATTGTACGAAATTCATCAGTTTACATTTGCAGGTTAGGAGAAAGATAAATTTCGAAACCATCTTTCTTGAGAAAAGACTGAATTCAGCTCCTTGATGTCCCATTAGCGTGGGAAGGAAATGGAAAGCCGAATTCAACCCACGACATTGGGTTCTAGTCATAAGAAAAGTTAAAGCTTTGTGAAATTCGAAGGAATTGCCTCAGTCGGTAATCTTAAAGTTTTGAGAACAAAAGCTTTCACTTAAAAGCAAAAGCTTTTACTTCAAAGCAAAAGCTTTTCCTGGCGAAATTCGAAGGAATTGCCTCAGTCGGTAATCATAAAGTTTTGAGAGCAAAAGCTTTCACTTCAAAGCAAAAGCTTTTATTTCAAAGCGAAAGATTTCCTTGCGGAATTCGAAGAAATTGCCTCAGTCGGTAATCATAAAGTTTTGAGAGCAAAGCTTTCACTTCAAAGCAAAAGCTTTTATTTCAAGCGAAAGATTTTCCTTGCGGAATTCGAAGGAATTGCCTCAGTCGGTAATCATAAAGTTTTGAGAGCAAAAGCTTTCACTTCAAAGCAAAAGCTTTATTCAAAGCGAAAGATTTTCCTTGCGGAATTCGAAGGAATTGCCTCAGTCGGTATTCATAAAGTTGTGAGAGCAAAAGCTTTCACTTCAAAGCAAAAGCTTTTCCTTGCGAAATTCGAAGGAATTGCCTCAGTCGGTATTCATAAAGTTTTGAGAGCAACAGCTTTCACTTCAAAGCAAAAGCTTTCACTTCAAAGCAAAAGAAATTGCCTCAGTCGGTATTCATTAAGTTTGAGAGCAAAAGCTTTCACTTCAAAGCAAAAGCTTATATTTCAAAGCAAAAGCTTTTACTTCAAAGCAAAAGCTTTTCCTGGCGAAATTCGAAGGAAATGTCTCAGTCGGTATTCATAAAGTTCTGAGAGCAAAAGCTTTCACTTCAAAGCAAAAGCTTTCACTTCAAAGCAAAAGCTTTTACTTCAAAGCAAAAGCTTTTCCTGGCGAAATTCGAAGGAATTGCCTCAGTCGGTATTCATAAAGTTTTGAGAGCAAAAGCTTTCACTTCAAAGCAAAAGCTTTCACTTCAAAGCAAAAACTTTTACTTCAAAGCAAAAGCTTTTCCTGGCGAAATTCGAAGGAATTGCCTCAGTCGGTATTCATAAAGTTTTGAGAGCAAAAGCTTTCACTTCAAAGCAAAAGCTTTTACTTCAATACAAAAGCTTTTCCTGGCGAAATTCCAAGGAATTGCCTCAGTCGGTATTCATAAAGTTTTGAGAGCAAAAGCTTTCACTTCAAAGCAAAAGCTTTCACTTCAAAGCAAAAGCTTTTCCTGGCGAAATTCGAAGGAATTGCCTCAGTCGGTATTCATAAAGTTTTGAAAGCAAAAGCTTTCACTTCAAAGCAAAAGCTTTTACTTCAATACAAAAGCTTTTCCTGGCGAAATTCCAAGGCATTGCCTCAGTCCGTATTCATAAAGTTTTGAGAGCAAAAGCTTTCACTTCAAAGCAAAAGCTTTTACTTCAATACAAAAACTTTTCCTGGCGAAATTCCAAGGAATTGCCTCAATCCGTATTCATAAAGTTTTGAGAGCAAAAGCTTTTACTTCAAAGCAACAGCTTTTCGAATATTCATAAAGTTTTGAGAGCAAAAGCTTGGGAAGCTCATGATACTTGGATATTCATGAAACTGACCTATTCTTATTACCAAAGGCTCCTCCAACTTAAATATGGATCAATTGCTTTTGAGCAAAAGCAATTGATCCGTAAAGCAATATCTTTACGGGATTTACGAGAATAATAATAATAAAATCGCCTTATTTATACTGCCCGATTAAGACTATTAAATCCCATTATTCCAGCAGTAAGCCCAAGATGTATTATTGTGTGGTAAAAATCCCAAATGAGAGGATAACTTTTCATGTTCCCGGCTGGGTTTCGAACCCACGAACTCTGGAATCTCGGGATTCACAGAGTGCCGCCTTTCCCTCTGAGCTACCGAGAATGAGCAATTCCTTAATTCTTCCTTTTCCTTCAGACCTTTTGCTTTTACTTCATGAATACAATTTTTGTCGGCGCGGGGGTTCGAACCCGGGACCCTACGTAACACATTTATTATTATTATTTATTCTTATTTTATCTGTGTAATTTTTTGTAAAATAAAACTACAACTTAGGTTGTGAATATTATATTATTATTCATAATAATACTACATGTATGTACAATTGTACATACTCGAATTATACTATACATAATTCACATAATATGTACTACATAAAGAACTTAACTTATATACACTTGTATACTATAAATGATATATTTTATGGTATGTACTTCAAAATAAGAAGAGAAAACGACAGTGTATTATACGAATTATCCAGAGGGAGAGTGTGTGTGTGTGAATTTTTTCCTCCCTTTAGGCAAAAAAAAGTCTAGCTATCTTGAGTCAATCACAATGCTTCCTCTAAAATCGTTTAGATTTTTTTTGCAAGGAGGTTTTTGTCAATGGTGTGGTCGTCTGTTTTGTTAAGCTGTATTTTTTATTTATTAAAGAAGATATAATAATAACACTCTTCAGTGGAAGGTAACCACTAGACGAGGTTAATGGTCAAAGTATTTTCTACGACCTAACCCTCAGAGTCTTATTATTATGTAGTCACAAACTCTAACTTTAGAAGAATATTTTATACACTGGGTCTGATTCGAACCAACGGATCCCTACGCTACCTGGATTACCAGACTAGCGCGTTAAGCACTTGACAACCAGTGCATGGTTAATATATCTGTTTATGAATGGGAGGTATACGGTATACCTTATAGATATTTAAGACAAACACCGGAACCGTTCATAGAACATTATTTCGGTTGTCAAGTGCTTTAGTTAATCTGTAAATACAGCTTAACTAAAGCTTAACATCCTTCATCAATAATTGGAAATATGTTTTTCTTCTAAACAAATAAAATAAATGAATGTATTTTTTTGTGATTCGTATTATATAATATACTATCGGGCTGTCGCCCGCTTTGCGGGCCGAGGCATGACCGTGCGGAGAAATAGCGGTGAAAGCAAAAAATCCTTTTTCGCCAATGGCAGGTGTTGAAGTGGGAATTTCGAAAAATCCCGTCTTATTGCACATCTAGACTATACGACAAAGATACCTACCAAATTTCAGCTTCCTAGGACTTACGATTTGGGCTGTAGAGCGATGATCAGTCAGTCAGTCAGTGACTTTGACATTTATATATTAAGATAGGCCCGTTGGCTGGTATTACTTGGCGAGCTGGATTAAATTTGGGACCTTATGGTGGGACTTGATACACAATGCTCTCCTATGTTCCAAGTTCTCGGAAGCAAAGAAGCCGGAAAATTTATACGCTTTCAATGACTTGTGGGAACAAATACAATAAAATATCCCCAAAAATCCCTCAAATATTCCCCTCGGATTTCCGAACCTCTCTTCCCTCTGCCATATCCTTCAATAAGGAGAAAATCAGTCCCTCTCTAAGTCTCTACCCTCTTCCATAGCTCTCAGAAGAAGAAAATCAGCCTCAATTTTCTCCCTCTCTCTCTTTTTCTTTGCCTGTTAGAATTGAGCCTTGCTTTGTCCATTTCTCCCGTTTTTCTATCTTTCCTTTCTTTACATTTAATTTCACTTTGTTCTCCCTCTCTCTCTTTTTCTTTGCCTGTTAGAATTGAGCCCTGCTTTGTCCATTTCTCTCGTTTTTCTATTTTTCCTTTCTTTACATTTAATCTCACTTTGTTCTCCCTCACTCTCTTTTTCTTTGCCTGTTAGAATTGAGACTTGTTTTGTCCATTTCTCTCCTTTTTCTATCTCCCCTTTCTTTACATTTATTCTCACTACGTTCACTCTCTCTCTCTTTTTCTTTGCCTGTTAGAATTGAGCCCTGCTTTGTCCATTTCTCTTCTTTTTCTATCTTTCCTTTCTTTACATTCAATCTCACTTCGTTTTCCCTCTCTCTATTTTTCTTTGCCTGTTAGAATTAAGCCCTGCTTTGTCCATTTCTCTCCTTTTTCTATCTTTCCTTTCTTTACATTTAATCCCACTTCGTTCTCCCTCGAATTTTCTTTTTTCCCTGCGTCTCCTGGCACTTTCTTTCTTTCTTTACGTTTTGTCCCATTTCGATTTCTCTCGAGTTCTGCACTACTTTTGTAAATGGCTGATTTTCCCTCATTTTTTCTCCCTCTGTCTTTCCCTCCAGTTTAGAAATGAGCCCTACTTTGTCGCCTCTTTACCCTACGCCATCCATTTTGTCCCTTCTTCTCTCTTTATCTCTCTCTTCCTTCATATTTTGTCCCTTCTTCTCTCTTTATCTCTCTCTTCTTTCATATTTTATACCTACCTCTCTCTCTATCTCTCTCTTCTTTCATATTTTGTCCCTTCTTCTCTCTTTATCTCTCTCTTCCTTCATATTTTGTCCCTTCCTCTCTCTGTATCTCTCTCTTCTTTCATATTTTATACCTACTTCTCTCTGTATCTCTCTCTTCTTTCATATTTTATACCTACTTCTCTCTGTATCTCTCTCTTCTTTCATATTTTATACCTACTTCTCTCTGTATCTCTCTCTTCTTTCATATTTTGTCCCTTCTTCTCTCTTTATCTCTCTCTTCCTTCATATTTTGTCCGTTCCTCTCTCCCTGTATCGCTCTCTTGCTTCACGTTTTATTCCTTCCTCTCTCTGTATCTCTCTCTTCCTTCATATTTTGTCCCTTCCTCTCTCTGTATCTCTCTCTTCTTTCATACTTTGTCCCTTCTTCTCTCTTTATCTCTCTCTTCCTTTATATTTTGTGTCTTCCTCTCTCTGTATCTCTCTCTTGCTTCACATTTTGTCCCACTTCGATCTCTCGCAAGTTCTTTATTACTTTTGTAAAGACTTTCAAGTCTTTGAGGTTGTCTTTTCCGTTTCATATAGGAGAGATCCTTTCTTTTTTTTTTGTCCCCAAATTTCCTTTCGAGACATCATTCAGCTCCGCCATATTATTGGGTTTTATTTTCAAAGTTTTCGACTCCTCTTCCTCTTCAAGTGTTCCTCTTCGACCATCTCTCAATCATTTTTAATTTTCTTTAGCTTCTCTTTATCTGTGTCCGTTTTTTCTTCGCCATATGGTATTGTTTTTTTTTTTTCTTTGAAAGTTTCAAGTTCTCCTTCAAGGACGTCTCCTTTGACCATCTCTCTCTCTATCTCCGTTTCTCTCGTTCTAGTCGTTGTCTTTTAATTTTCTCAATCTTCTCTTTCTCTGAATCTGTCCTTCCCTTCTTAATAATTTGTCCCATTTCCTTTGCTCTGTTTTCATTTGTCTTTTCTTCTGTTTCAACTATTTCCACTTATTTCAGCATTTTCTCCATGTCTGTCTTTCTCTCTTTGTCTCGGTCGAAAATACACCCCGCAAAACGAAAACCTTTGAAAATGTTTGTGTTTTCCTTTATGCTATATTATTATCTATAACTTTCTTTTCATCTAGAACTTCTTGTGTCTCGAGAACTTTTTTCATAGAACTCCGGGTATATATTTACTCTTTGCTAACTTTTCATTGAAGTTGTTCATCTTCATTCAATGTTCATTTTCTTCTGACCCCAAATTCTGGTTTTTCTGGTTTTACCCTCTCTCTCTCTCTCACACACGTTTGCACTATATATTATTTTCGCCCTCTTCCTATCAGCTATTGGTTTTTTTCTCTTCTTTCATACATTTAACATCTAACTCTTTATTTTGCTGTTACTTTATTTAATCTAATATTCTTTTCGTCCTTCTCGTTCATTTGTTTTCTTTTCTACTTTTAAATTCTCACTTTATAAAAGGTTCTTGCTTATATCTAATCTTCTGATAAGTCCCTTCCCTTTTTCTCTCTCTCTCTCTCTGTCTTATATTACTCCTGTTCCCCTCTCTTTTTATCTTATCCACCATCTTCTTCTTGAAGTAACTCTCTCTCTCTCTCTCTTCTCCTCTCTGTATTTATCTGTCTCTTTTTATCCATCCATCTCTTCTTCTTGAAGTGAGATCTAATTTGAAATTTCCTCGGGTGCGTTCTCAAGAAGTCTCAATAAGTGTTTCCTTGAGTATTTTCTTTGAGTGGTCTTTCTAAGTTCGAACTTCTTTTTTTTTCTATCTGAATTGTATGTTTACGTTTCTTTTTCTTTTGAACTTGTTTTTCAATCGTATGTGTTTCTTCATTTATCTAGGCGTACGGCAGTGCGCCAGGCCAAGTTCCGGACTACGCACGCAGAGTGGATGTTTTTTATTGGAAGAGATTGCCATAGGCAAAAACCCCGCCCTTTAGTTAGGACATAATTATGTTTTTATATATTTTCTATTCTTTTTCAATTTTATTGTATATAATTATTGTTTCCATTTTTTTCATTATTAAAATAATTATTTGTATTGTACATATATGTTTATTTATATCTAATAAAGTGTTTAATAATAATAATAATTATAGTAAAAAATAGTGAAAATCACATGAAACATTTTGAGCTGTTAGTAAGCTCTTTTGTATCTTTGCTTCTTCATTTCATTATTCCGTCAAACTTTAACCAAAAATTGATGTGATAGGTACATCCTAAAAGTAATTTAAAAGTTTTAAAGCTCCAAGCCAAACTGTTGCCAAGTTACAAGAGTTTGAGAAGTGCATATTTTGTGACCTACTCAGTTACTCACTGATTGATTGCCTCGTCAAAATTATGAGGAACTTTCTGTGATTAAAGGAATTTCAAATTTGGAGTGGAAATAGGTCTAACGATACGATCTATTGAAGAAAAAGTTAAATCAAATTTTCATTTTCAAGGGTTTCAAATCAGAGTCGATCTTGGAGCATCTAAAATACCAAAATTCTTCGTTTGCATGACCATAGGAACTCCAAATGTCGTGTGAATTTGGGTCTTAGCATAGAAAATAAAATAAATGAAATTTTTCATTTTCAAAGTCCTCAAATCTTAGTATCTTAGTGGGTCATTGACTCTTCAATAGCACAAATTCTTCGTTTCCGTGACTATAGAAATTTTAATTTGGTATTGCAGTATATGCGCCAAGAAAAAATGCTTTAAAAGATAAAAAAAAACTTGCCATGTTTTGTCTACAGCTATAATTGGTTATTTTGATTAGGTACTTGGCCATACTTTTTAAATGCCCTTACGTATATATTCCAAAGTTGTCTGGATCAGAGCTTGGCCAAATTTTCACATATCTGATTTTAGTTTATATTAGTTTCACAACCACATAAATTTCACACAAAAAAATGTTTTTAACTATTTATAAAATATAAAAAATGCCTTCCAAGCCTTAGGAACGAGGCACTGTGTCCATCATAGCCACCGCATTTCCTCTCTGGATACACAGAAAAATCCTCTGTTTCAAAAAGGAGGTTGACTTTGTCTCTCCTGATGACTCATTTTGTATTTTTGTGGGATTTTTCTTTCATCTTCAATAGGTTCATCTTCAACAGTACTCCTCTCATGTATAGTATCTTTCCTCGCATCGGTTCGCACGTAAGTTTCTTTCAAAAGAAGACTAATAGCTTTTTCTTTTAACTTTTGAAGCGGAACAGCGCAGTCTTGTTTCAATAATAAGAATAATAATAATAATATTTTTAGTGATTGAAATTTTTGAGCACAACCATTTCTTGGTTTATAAATTTTTTTTTGTTGTGTTAATCAGTTTTTTGATGTCACAACTACTCAAACTCGTTTTACTAAATCTTGTCTTAACTTGAGACTTGAACCACCGACCTTCAGGTTACAAGTCCGCCGCCTTAGCAAACAAGCTGCTGAAATCGGTTCCTAGGTTTATATTGTTTCTTTATATTACGCCAGTGGTCTGTCCCGGTAGCTCAGTGGGAAAGGGTTGGGTGGAAGAGATTGCTACAGGCAATAACCCCGCCCTTTAGGTAGGTCATTAGCTTTATTCTCTTTCACGTTCTTATTTCATTGTTCAATCTGTTTTTTTTTTTTCTTTATAATTTCATTGTGATAATCAAAATCGTGATATCACAACTACTCAAACTCGCTTGACTACATATTTCCTTTACTTGCGATTTGAACCACCGACCTCCGATTACAAGTTCGCCGCCTTATTGAACTAGCTACTGAGGTCGATAGCGCCATTATTTAGAATTACTAAACCCAACTATGTATTTCTTTGTTAATTTTCGGAGATTTTTTTTGTTTTACATACGTTCAACATAAAAACCACAAAATTACAGGTATAAAACTTCAAAAACAATTTTTGAGCATAAAAAATAAAAAATCGATTTGATAAAAGCTTTCTGACACCTCAAATAGAATAGTATCATAAAAGAAAGTTATTATAGTACCCCCTTAACCTTAATTAGATAACTAAGCTAACTCTTCCACACACAAAGGGCCCAATGTGGCTGAGGTGTATGGGAAACCCAAACCTATAAGAAGACTTTATGAAATGAAATGAAACACACTGTATAAATTAAAATACATAAATTCAGCAAATTTCGTGCTTAGCATTTAGTGAGGAAATTTTCAAGCTATCGCGTTTCATCCATCCTCTTCCTACTTCTCCGTTTTGTATCAATATCTTCAACTCTTTCATTTTCATTTCTAACATTGTTTTCATATGAATTTCTTCAACTCTTTCATTTTCATTTCAAACATTATTTTTGTATCAATATCTTCAACTCTTTCATTTTCATTTCTAACATTGTTTTTGTGTCAATATCTTAAACTCATCAATATATTCAACTCATTCATTTTCATTTCTAGCATTATAATAATAATAAAAAAAATACCAAGCGAGGTTAATGCTAAAATCATTTTCTACCACCCAATCGTTAGATTCTGATTATTCTGTGGTCACAAACTAAAATTAATGAGAAAAAATTCATGCACAGGCGAGGTTAATGCTCAGAGAATTTTCACTACCTAATCCTAAATAGACTATGTCAAGTGAAAATGTATTCGCCCACTTATCTACGTGGATTAGAACCCACGTATCCCTACGCTACCTGGATTACGAGAGTAGCGCGTTAACCACTGCGGCTCAAATTGTGTGGAAATTTTTTAAACCTTCAAGATAAAAAAATACGACATAAGGGACTTTTTTTAACCACTTGACTACCAGTGCACGATGTTGAGTTTGAGGACAGAAGAGGAACATGAGGACAGAAGAGGTATATGAGGTAGTGCGGCAAGTGCTCCGTCGTATGACAAGTGCTTTTCTGAATTCTAAACACTCAGACTATCCCGGGGGCACATGTGAGGGAATTTATCAGGTCTAGGGGGAGAAAATGTGGTGGTGTGTAGTACGATATGAGGGATTATAAGAAAATGTGGGATTTTTAAACAAGCTTGCGGCTCAAAATGTGTGGGAATTTATCACTTCTAGAGAATTTACCAGGTCTAGGGGGAGAAAATGTGGTGGTGTGAAGTACGATATGAGGTATTAAGAAAATGTGGGATTTTTAGACAAGCTTGCGGCTCAAATTGTGTGGGAATTTTTTAAACCTTGAAGATGGAAAAATACGATATTATGGACTTGTTTGACCACTGGACTACCAGTGATTTTTTTAACAGGCATGCGGTTAAAATGTGTGGGACTTTATCACTTCTAGAGATTTTATTTGGTCTAGGGGGAGAAAATGTTATAGTGTGTAGTACGATATGAGGGATTTAGAAAATGTGGGATTTTTGAACAAGCTTGAGGCTGAATTTGTGTGGGAATTTTTTAAACCTTGATGATAGAAAAATACGATATTATGGACTTGTTTAACCACTGGACTACCAGTGATTTTTTTTAAGAAGCATGCGGCTCAAAATGTGTGGGAATTTATCACTTCTAGAGACTTTATCAGGTGAAGGGGAGAAAATGTGGGGATGTGTAGTATGATATGAGGGATTAAGAAAATGTGGGATTTTTAAACAAGCTTGCGGCTTAATTTGTGTGGGAATTTTTTAAAGCTTGAAGATGGAAAAATACGATATTATGGACTTGTTTAACTACTGGACTAGCAGTGATTTTTTTTTAAGAAACATGCGGCTCAAAATGTGTGGGAATTTATCACTTCCAGAGAATTTATCAGGTCTAGGGGAGAAAATATAGGGTGTGTAGAGGGAGTAAGAAAATGTTTGATTTTTTGACCAGCTTGCAGCAGAAACTGTGTGGGAATATTTTGCTCATCGAAGGTAGAAAAAATCGATTAATAATAACAATAAAAAAAATTAACCTGTGGTGAATTTATCAGGTCTAGGGAAGAGAATGTGATGGTTTGTTGTAAGATATGAGGGATTAATAAAATGTATGAGTTCTTTTAAACAGGCATGCAGCTCACATTGAGTGGGAATTTTTCAACCTTGAAGGTAAAAAAATACGATATGAGGGACTTGTTTTACATGTGAGGGAATTTATCAAGTCTAGGAGGAGAAAATGTTGTGGTGTACTACGATAGTATGAGGTATTAAGAAAATCTGGGATTTTTAAACACGTCACGTCTCACGTGTTTGGAGGGAACAGATTTTTCTGTACAAAAAGTCTGGCCCAACCGGGAATCGAACTCAGGATCTCTGGACAACGGGCTGTAGTCTTAACCGTTACGCCACGAAGGCTGACATGAAATGCGAGGAAAATCCATGTGACATGTCCTTCTTTGACGGAAAGGCAAAACCAATCTTGTTCTCAGAGCGTTCAGAACGTATTGCTGGGGAACATAAATCCTTCAAAGCTGTCACCCGACGCCGACGCCATGTTGGAAGCTGGAAGAGTGTTCTCCTCCTGCATATTGGGATGTGGAGAGTGGAGGTGTTGTAAGGGAGAGGTATTGTGGAGAGTGGATGTGTTGTTAGAGGGGGAGGGGGATTATGGAGTTTTTTTTTCACCCAACAATATTGCTGCAATTACGGTGGCACTATCACAAGTCAAGGTTGAAGATGGGGGCACGGTATCTATATCTATAAAAGAAAGCTGTCTGTATGTGTGTATGTGTGTATGTATGTATGTTCTTTATACAAATCCACACCGTTTGACCGAGAAACCTGAAATTTTGCACATAGGTCCCTTTGGATCAGGAAATTCTTCTAGGCTAGATTATATCTCCCTGAGGTTAAGCTACAATGACTAAGGATAAAAATGGATGGGTGACGCAAAAAAAATTCACGTTTTTTGACATAAATGACATTTTTTTTCAAAATTTGTCGCGACGACCTATCAACTCAAAGCGAGAAAGTTTTAGGCAAGGGTTCGAGCTTTCAATTGACATATCGATCGCGAATTTCTGATGAGCCGTTCTTGAGCTACGCCGGGTAAGGTAAAAAAATGGATGGGTAACATGTAAAATATTCACGTTTTTTGACCTAAATGACATTTTTTCTCGAAATTTGAAGTGACGACCTATCAACTCAGAGCGAGAAAGTTTTAGGCAAGGGTTTAGGCTTTCATTTGACATATTGATCGCGAAATTCTGATGAGCCATTCTTGAGCTACGCCGGGGAAGACCAGAAAATAGATGGGCGACAAAAAATATTCAGGTTTTTTTTCAAACCTAAATGACATTTTGTGTGTGTGTGTGTGTGTGTGTGTGGTGTGTGTGTGTGTGGTGTGTGTGTGTGTGTGTGTGTGTGTGTGTGGTGTGTGTGTGTGTGGTGTGTGTGTGTGTGTGGTGTGGTGTGTGTGTGTGGTGTGTGTGTGTGTGGTGTGTGTGTGTGTGGTGGTGTGTGTGTGTGTGTGTGTGGTGTGTGTTTGTGTGTGTGGTGTGTGTTTGTGTGTGTGGTGTGTGTTTGTGTGTGTGGTGTGTGTTTGTGTGTGTGGTGTGGTGTGTTGTGTGTGTGGTGTGGTGTGTTTGTGTGTGGTGTGTGCGTGTGGTGTGGTGTGGTGTGTGTGTGTGTGTGTGTGTGTGTGTGTGTGTGGGTGGTGTGTGTGTGCGTGTGCGTTGTGTGTGTTTGATGGGCTGGCGAAGCGGCGGGTGTAACCCGCTAGTAGTATACAAAAGGGCTAAAGTCCCATTTCCAAGAGAGAGAAAGAGAGAAAGAGAGATACAGTAGAATCTGGATATAAGAGACCTCAAGAGTAGGATAAATATAAAGACTCTAATATCCAGGTTTCTCTTATATTCAGATTTTTCTTATATCCTGGTTCGACTGTTTGTTCAAAATTCGAAAAATATGATGCAAAACCTTTTTTTTTATGTTTCGACTTAACTTGTTTTAATTTTATTTCTATATTCTCTTTTTATCCCCCTCTAACTCTCTCTCTCTCTCCTACCTCTCTCTCTCTCTCTCTCAGCCACCCTCACACAACCACACACTCACAGCACTGAAAGGAGAGAGAGGAGAGAGAGAGAAGGTTGTGTTTTGTATTGGTATGTGTCTGACATGAGCAGACATGATAATAAATAACATTAAATAAATAGAAAGAGTGTCTTAAATGGGTGAGAGAGAGAAAAATGGAGGAAAATAGAGAGAGAGAAAAAAGGGGTGAGAGAGACAGAGAGACAGAGAGAGAGAGAGAGAGAGAGAGAGAGGAAAGGGACGGAGAGAGAGAGAGAGAGAGAGAGAAAACGGAGAGATAGGAAAAGGGGAAAGAGAGAGAGTCAGAAAATACAGTACCTATACATAGAAAAAGAGATTCAAGATATTGACTAAGTGTACGAGAGAGAGGGAGAGAGAGAGAGAGAAAGAAAGAGAGAGAGAGAGACAGAAATGGAGTACTTACCTAAGTTTATTGAGATTGTGAGAACTGAAGTGAACTTTAGGTCAATGTTTTTGGTACCTAGTCAAGTGGTTAAGGGGCTAGTCTGGTAATCCAGGTAGCGTAGGGATTTGGTTTGAATCCGATATAATGCATGAAATTTTCTTCATTAACATGGAGTAAAGGGATAGAGAACAAAAAAAAGAAGAAAAAAGAAAATATATTTTACTGATTGGTTTGCTGTGTACTTATTGCAACCAGCAAAAATTCTGACAGCGTCTTTGTTTTATTGTTATTTAATAAATAAAACATTCGATTCTCTCTTTGTGGCCACATAAGACTCTTGAGTGGTAGAAAATGCTTTGAGCATTAACCTCGCCTGGTGGTTACCTTCCACTAAAGATAATTATAATGTTCACTCAATCCCTTACCATGCACAGTATACACACCCACAGAAAATTCAACTCATTTTTCCGGGTCCTTTGTAGAGTATTTTCAAAGCCTCAGGCCTTGAAAATTGCGCGTCAAATTTTCAACTCAATTTGATGTTCCCAATGAACATTTATAGTCCAGTAAAATTAGTAAATTTAGATCATTGATATCCCAGTAAAATTAGTAAACACGTCAGGAAGGGGATTTTTCTCAAGGACACTACAAATTCAAGACTTACTTACTTATTCGTGTCCAAGACTTGTCACATGAACATCAGATGTCATTTCTCCAAACTCTGCAACTTTGATGGCTGCTGGGGTACAAATTCAAGAGCCTTGCTCCATTCAATAAAAACGGCCCCTTATTGGCCCCGAGTGGCCCTATTCGGCTTAAAAACTATTGGTAAAATACTAGGACTCCATTGAACATGTATACAAAATTTCATCAATGAAGAGTCCGTTCGAGAGTTATGGTCGAACAGACAGATAGACAGACAAAACGAAAGCCAAAATCGGCCAGTATGCAAGTTAAAACAGAACCTTACTGTGTTCGGTTATTGATGATGGGCTACCATTAATAATAATAATTTATTTTTTATTTATTTTTTATTTTTTTATTTTATTTATTTGTTTACACTTTATTAGATAACTAGCGGGCTGCACCCGCTTCGCCAAGCCATCACACACACCACACCCACACACCACATACACACACCTCACACACACACCCATCCACACACACACACACATCCGCATCCACACACACACCCATACACACACCCACCCAAACACACCCACCCAAACACACACACACACACAACACACCCACACACATCACACACACATACACACACCCATCCACACACCCATCCACACACACACACACACCCACTCACCCACACACACCCCCCCCCACACACACACACACACACAACACACCCACACACATCACACACACATACACACACCCATCCACACACCCATCCACACACACACACACACACACACCCACTCACCCACACACCCCCCCCCCCACACACACACACACAGACACACACACACACCCACACCACACCCACACCCACACACACACACAGAACCACACACAACACAACACAACACACCACACACAAACCACACACATACACACACACATCACCACACACACACACACACACACACACACACACACACACACACACACACACACACACATCACACAACCACACACACACGCAACCATCATCGCTGTAAATTTCAAAATCCCGAGCCAAATCTATCATAGCGGATATTGATAATGTAGCAAACTGGCCCATATTTCGAGAACGGTTTGTCAGAATATCGCAACAAAGGGCTCAAATAAAATCATGTGATGTTCTCAGACAGTTTTTACAATAAAAATATAGGTCCTCGCGATAACTTTTAAGTTCCGTGCTGGAATCTGTAAAAAAAAAAACGAAAGTCTGAAAAAAAGGTCAAAATTTCGAACATTCTGGCTTCTATCTCGAGAACGGTACGTCAGAATGTGGCCTAATATGAATTAAATGAAAGCTAGTTTTGTCTAATGTGTTATTAAATAATAAAAAATATAGGTCCTCGCGACAAATTTTAAGTTTCGCGCTGGAATCTGCTAAAAACACCCACACACACAACACACCCACACACATCACACACACATACACACACCCCAACACACACACACACAACACATACACACACACACACACGCAACCATCATCGCTGTAAATTTCAAAATCCCGAGCCAAATCTATCATAGCGGATATTGATAATGTAGCAAACTGGCCCATATTTCGAGAACGGTTTGTCAGAATATGGCAACAAAGGGCTCAAATAAAATCATGTGATGTTCTCAGACAGTTTTTTACAATAAAAATATAGGTCCTCGCGATAACTCTTAAGTTCCGTGCTGGAATCTGTAAAAAAAAACGTGAAAAGTCTGAAAAAAAGGTCAAAATTTCGAACATTCTGGCTTCTATCTCGAGAACGGTACGTCAGAATGTGGCCTAATATGAATTAAATGAAAGCTAGTTTTGTCTAATGTGTTATTAAATAATAAAAAATATAGGTCCTCGCGACAAATTTTAAGTTTCGCGCTGGAATCTGCTAAAAAACGTGAAAAGTCTGAAAAAAAGGTCGAAATTTCGAACATTCTGGCTTATATCTCCAGAACGGTACGTCAGAATGTGGTTTAAAATGAATTAAATGAAAGCTAATTTTGTCTAATGTGTTATTAAATAATAAAAAATATAGGTCCTCGCGATAGATTTCAAGTTCCAGGGCAAAGACTGTCTTGAAATCGGACCCTTTCTCAAGAAATTACTTGAGGAAGGTCATAACTCAAGGACGGTTTGGAATTTCGGACTTTTGATAATTTTCCTGGTATTTTCCGGCAATTTTACTTGGGGTCATCTCTCATCAATTTTTCGCTATCTCTTACCGTTTCGCCTAAACAATTCCGGACACACAAAGATACAAAGATACAACAAAGCCCGTCCATATTTCTCATTTATACAGTATGTTTCAGAAAAGGTGGCCACCCCCTCGTAACTTTTGAACGCGACGGAATTTTTCAATTCTGTAAAGTCCTAAGTATAGGAAGTGCCCTATGGCCCATCCTGTGGTCATATTTATTTTTGGCCCCGGTCGGCCCTTCCGGATTTTAGGCCATATTTTTTCATTTTTCTCGAGAATTTTAAATGGAATGCTATATTTTTTATTCCTGTTAATTAAAGTCCAAGTTAGACTGAGTATAATGAGCTTTTAAAATTTTCAAAAACCTTATCAGGGGCGGAGCTAGTAGGGTGCAAGTTTCAAAACTGTTACACTTTGTATTTCAGCGTTAGTTTGATTTTTTAGTACTTTTTTTATTTTCATAGGTTCAAAATATTGTTTTACACCATATGAAATCAAAGAAATATTCTTGTTTACTTCTAATCAGGGTCATAGTAAGGTTTTTGTAAAAGTACTTTTTTTCTCACGTCAATTTTTCCGTAAATTAATGGTGTTCTCGAAATTGGCATTTTTAGAGGTGAAAGTCTGCAATGACATATGTTTTTTATGCTTGTAATCGAAAGAAAAATTAACGGAGAAGCGATTAAGATCATAAAAAAAGCCATTTAACCTGCTAGTTTTTTCACGACAGCGTCCGGTAAAGTGGGTGAATTTCGTATTGGATTTTTTTTGTTGAGGAAACACAATTGGCATAGAAAATAAATAATATCTAATAAGGGAATAATACTTTAATAAACATAACTAAATGCGAAATTAAATTAAAATTATTTCTTCTAAATCAGTGCCGGATATATATTTTTTTTCTCTCTCTCTCTCTCTCTCTCTTCTCCTCTTTAAAATAATTGAATTGGTTTAATTTTCACCCTCAAGAGTTTGGTACTTGACCTGGTATTTTTTTCTCTTAAATTTTTTTCCGGAATGCCAGCATTACGAAGTCTTCTCCTTGCTGGACGTTGCTTAACTTCGGTGATCCTGCAGGAATCGTTGCATTCAAAGCGCCATCGGACTGACTCCAGAATGATTGACAATGTGTTTTCTACAGATTTTACTAACCAACCAACTAAAATTGTCTCAAGAGGGGACCCCTAGGCCGACTTTAGAAGCAGCATTATCCGATAATTATTTTTGATACAACTTGAACTTTGAAAAGTGAAAAAAAGAGAGAGAGAGAAAAAAAATATATATCCGGCACTGATTTAGAAGAAATAATTTTCATTTAATTTCGCATTTAGTTATGTTTATTGAAGTATTATTCCCTTATTAGATATTATTTATTTTCTATGCAATTGTGTTTCCTCAACAAAAAAAATCCAATACGAAATTCACCCACTTTACCGGACACTGTCGTGAAAAAACTAGCAGGTTAAATGGCTTTTTTTATGATCTTAATCACTTCTCCGTTAAGTTTTCTTTTGATTTCAAGCATAAAAAACGTATGTCATTGCAGACTTTCACCTCTAAAAATGCCAATTTCGAGAACAACATTAATTTACGGAAAAATTGACGTGAGAAAAAAAGTACTTTTACAAAAACCTTACTATGACCCTGATTAGAAGTAAACAAGAATATTTCTTTGATTTCATATGGTGTTAAACAATATTTTGGACCTATGAAAATAAAAAAAGTACTAAAAAATCAATCTAACGCTGAAATACAGCGTGTAACAGTTTTGAAACTTGCGCCCTACTAGCTCCGCCCCTGATAAGGTTTTTGAAAATTTTAAAAGCTCATTATACTCAGCCTAACTTGGACTTTAATTAACAGGAATAAAAAATATAGCATTCCATTTAAAATTCTCGAGAAAAATGAAAAAATATGGCCTAAAAGCCGGAAGGGCCGACCGGGGCCAAAAATAAATATGACCACAGGATGGGCCATAGGGCACTTCCTATACTTAGGACTTTACAGAATTGGAAAATTCCGTCGTGTTCAAAAGTTACGAGGGGGTGGCCACCTTTTCTGAAACATACTGTATATGTATAGAGATAGGACATATACAATACAAATGATTACAAACGAAAATACAAAATACAAAAAAAAAAAAAAAAAAAAAAAAATATATACATAATATATGTCCTAACTAAAGGGCGGGGTTTTGCCTTAGGCAATCTCTTCCACCCAACCCTTATTTTATTGTGGAAAAAATACAAAATTTGTAAGCACACAACGGCAATCTTATCTTACCTTAACTACTTACATCTATCATCGTACATCGTACATGACTATGATGATTATTTCCCCTGACGTAGTAAAAATATTAATAATATTGCCTTATTTATACTGCCCGATTAGGACAAATTAAAGTCCCATTATTCCAGCAGTAAGCCCAAGAGATATTATTATGTGGTAAAAATTCCAATGGGGAGGATAACATGTCATGTCCCGGCTGGGTTTCGAACCCACGACCTGGAGTCTTTGGATTCACAGAGTGCCGTCTTTACCACTGAGCTACCGGGACAGACTAACACTCTTTCGTGGAAGGTAACCACCACCAATTGAAAAATAATAACACTCTTTAGTGGAAAGTAACCACCAAGCTAAGTTAATGCTCAAAGAATTTTCACTACCTAACCCTAAATAGACAATGTCAAGTGAAATATTTTCGCCCACCCATCTACGCTGTTCGTTTTATCATCTCGAAAATGCCGTAGGATATTCCTGGAAGTTTAATTCTATGAGACTCCCACACTCAACGCGAAAGTTCAACCTCAAGGGAATTATGATTATTATACAGGATCAATCAACTGACTTAGTTACTTGAGAAGTAAAGTAAAAGTATTCAATTATACAGGACCAATCAACTGACTTACTTACTTGAAAAGTAAAGTAAAAGTATTCAATTATACAGGACCAATCAACTGACTCACTTACTTGAAAAGTAAAGTAAAAGTATTCAATTATACAGGACCAATCAACTGACTCACTTACTTGAAAGTATTCAACTGAATGTAGTAATTACCTATCAAATTTTAAGAAATATTTTTAATATTGTCAGTTTTAAGTGCATAATTTCAACAAACTAGACGTACACCATACACTACACACTGGACACGGAAAGAGCCCAGGACAATGGTTCTGGACGTCCGAAGGGTTCACCCATATCAATCCTTCCACCACCATGACATCACACATGGATTCGGAAAGTAAAGTAGTCACCGTGGCAGAGTGAGATAGCGCGCTAGGCATTGCACGCAGCGTGAACTGGGATCAATCCACAGCGGGGCAGGATTTTTGTTCTGTTCTGTATTTGGGTGCTCGAAGTCCACTAATGAGTGTGTACGAAGTATACCTCTAGAGGAAAAATGAGGAGCTGCTTTAATGTTAGCAGCGACCAGTGGCAGAATTATAGGCAACAATAACAGGTTTTGGGATATTAAAGAGACGGAAAAGTCATATAATTCTGCGCTACCCATTAAAATTGTGATATACCTAGGAACACAAAGAAACACGTTTATTTAATTATGTATTATTTTTTTATTCAACTGACTGAACAAATCTAATAAGCAGGTACTCCTGAAGACCATGGATGTTAAATGTAAAACTAATAATAATAATCTGAACCGACCTCAGTAGCTTGATCGCTAAGACGGCAGAATGAAATTACCGGTGGAGGTCGGTGCCGCGGTGATTCAAATCGCTGTTTCAGCGTCGATTTCGTAAAGAGAGTTTGAGTACCTAGTTGCGATATCACGAAAGTGATGAATACAAATACGATAACTTTTCAACCATAAAATTCTGAGTCACCCTGTAGTTTAGTGCCTCAAGAGTTTTTTCGTAAGCCAAGGGATCTTCAATGATAATTCAAGTTATATCTTCCGAAATTTGACAATGTCTCATCGTTTGCACCAGGCGCGGCCGGTGGGAATTTGGTTTGGGGGTGCTGTAAAATTTTACGAAAAGAAAAACTATGCAACATTTAATACATGTCTGCAAGGCCTAGTGGTAAAGTGGTTATGTCAGGGAGAGGGAATTCTAACTAGGGGGCCAATAGTTCAAGTCTCACGTGTGGTGATCATCGAGAACTCTGTTAGAGTGGTTAGGTATCATAATAAATTAATTTGTTTTAATTTATAAAAATGATTAGCTGACGCAAATATGATGATAATTTTGGAATAACGTTTATTTTTCACGACCATTGTAGGTTTTTTTTCAACATACATGAGAAAAAAAATGTTCAAAAGAAAGAAAATAAGAATTTATAAAGGACTTACTCTTTACTCTACTGATTATTTGGAGAAGAATCCATTCGCTGGATTTCGAACAAAACTTGTGAATGGCTTTTTCATTGAAGTCAGAATCAAATATGTATGTTTGAAATCATTTTTTTTGTCAAGTGAAAACAAAGAAAACTTATTCTTAATAAGATGTCAACTGAATAGATTTTGTTTTTCCATACCTGCTTTGAAATGTAATTACCTAATTCCTATGTGATAAAAAAACAATACATTCTATACATTTTTCATTAAAAGTAAAAATATACATTTTTAACTTTAAAGAGAATGAATTGATAATACTAATTTAATTTTAATATCCTTTATAAGAAGTTTCAAACCCAACTTAAATTGATTGCACAAATTTAATCTTAAAATGAATTCAAAAAGGATAAAATAAATGTTATAATTATAGACCGATATGTTTACAAAACTTTGGGTAAAATAAACTGTTAGGTAAATTCAATGATTAATTTTTATTTGTTACACTGTACTTTAAATCATTAAATAAATTGTAACCGATTATTAATTAATTTTCAAAACAAAAACACGTGAAATTATTAACATAAATTACGCGGAACGGAACGAAAGGGCACAAAACAAAACCAGGTCATTTGCCTCCCGCGCGAGCCCCTGAACTAGTTGACAGTTGTTGTCTAGTTCCTTCTTCCTTCCGACTTCCCCTCTCCTCATGAACGGAAATCTAAAAATAACTTGCATTTTTCTCCGCATAACTCTAGAGCTCTGAAGTTAATCAGAATGTTTTCAGCGGACATTATTTGCCTCCTTCTCGTCTCCCCCGAGACCAAACCGCTGTGCGGGCTGGTTTAGTTGCTCCATGCCTTCTCTTTCAATAAGGCATGAGCAGAGAAAAGAGAAATGCTCTACGGAGCGCGGCAGCGTTCCGCACGGAGAAGCCAAAAAGTAAGAAGCGCGTTTTATATATAGCTCCGTGAAGTTGGCTCGCCCCTAAAACCAATATGAAAGCTTTATTAGTCAAAAGTTTATATTTATGTTCTCTACAATCAAGCTTGGCTAAGGTTTATCTAATTAGGTACCTAGTTTTTATTTAGCATGATTTTTTTTATCATGATAATTTTTATGAATTTTTGTTCGAAATATGCGTAATGATTTTCATTCACTACAAGCTAGAGAGACATGAAAAAAAAAAAAATTCTTTCCTTTTCGTCTGGGGGTGCTGGAGTTCCGCAGCTCCTTAGCACCGGCCGTCCCTGGTTTGCACATTTCTTTAACTAATTTCCGTAATCGAATGAAGGAAGAATCCTGAATAGTCTCCGTGCACTGGTAGTCAAGTGGTTAACACGCTAGTCTGGTAACCCAGGTAGCGTAGGTTACTGTTGGTTCGAATTCCACCCAGTGCATGAATTTTTCCTCGTTGATTTGAGTTTGTGACCACATAATAATAAGATTTTAAGGGTTAGGAGGTAGAAAATGCTTTGAGCATTAACCTCGTCTGGTGGTTACTTTCCACTAAAGAGTGATAGTCTTGCTTAGCAATATTTAACAGAAAATTATGGTACCAGGCATTTCAGGTCAAAAGACAAAACCGCAAAACATTCAACGTCATTAACCCACTGAGCCAAATTTTTGGACTATTTCGATTATTGGGATAACAGTTTTTGTGTAATTTTTTTTTAAATTTTAATTTTGATTTTTTTTTTTCAAAAAGTTCACAATTAAAAAATACCAATCTATTTTCAAGTGATATTACACTTTTTTTCATTATTTTTCTTTGCCAAGAATCGATATATTTGTAGATATATCGATTATTGGCAAAGAATCGATATATCTACAAATATATCTACTTTATTTGAAGACATATGCACAAACAGTAACGATAAAGAATATGAACAGTAGAAAAAAGAAAAAAAGATGAACAACATTGATAAAATATATTATTAGACAGATGTCCTAACTAAAAGACGGTGTCATTGCCCATGGCAATCTCTTCCACCCAAGTATTATTTCCGAGAATTTTCTAATAATTTCAAAATATATTCAAGAATATATTTTTTTGCTCCGATTTAATTTTTTTTTCTACATATGAAAGGTTTTTGACATAAATGAGAAATCGAAATGAGAGATCAAATTCGAAAACATTACATTCTTCAGCTGGTACATACATTGAAGTTCACTGACGTAAGTGTGACCTTGGATTCATGAAAAGCTTTTGATGTTCTATCTGTCCTTTCTGTATTTGTACAGCGTGGGCCCTGTGGGTGCTCCCTATTTGTTTATTTTTCATATTGGAAATGTTGGAAACAGAAAGAGTCACAACAATTTCCAAAGGATTGCAGTTTTGTGAAGGTCAATTGTGGTGGAAGATGCTAGGACGCGCTACAACCAGATTAGATAATATAGGGTTCACTTAAGCCGTATTTTTCTTTCCAACCAAAGTGGATGCAACTGGAATAAAATGAACAGTTTGTTCATTTTATTCCGCGAGTCATTTTTCTTTCGAAGAGGAAAAATCTTCTTCCAGTTTGGTTAAAACAAAATGGATTTAGAAAATTCTTGCTTCCAGTTTTTTTTTTATAGAAACCCCTCTATAAGAGAAGCCTGGATATAAGAGAAACCTCTTGGAACGGAAAAGAATCTGTCTATAAAAGACATTTCCTTGAATGGAAAAGAACCATTCTATAAGAGAAACCTCCTTAAACGGAAAAGAACCTATCTATTAGAGACACTTCCTTAAACGGAAAAGAACTTATCTATAAGAGAAACCTGGATTTAAGGGAAACTTTCTTGAACGGAAAAAAAACCTCTCTATAAGAGAAACTTCCTTGGACGGAAAAGAACTTATCTATAAGAGAAACCTGGTAAAACGGAAAAGAATCTCTCTATAAGAGAAACCTGGATATGAGAGAAACATCCTTGTATGGGTAAATAAATTCTTTATAAGAGGAACCTGGATAAAAGGGAGAAAAAAATCCGGTCCCTCAAGCTCTTTAAATCCAGGTTTGACTGTAAAAAAAAAAAAAACAAACAAATAGGGGACATAAAAGGCCCACCCTGTATCAACATTACTCTTGACATCATGTTTGTCATCATGAATGTCATCATCATCATCATCACTAAATTATTCACGAGTATCATCGTTTCCTATTCCGCTGTCAATTTTCTTTCACATCAAGTTCATTGATTTCTTCCTCTTTGATCTGTACATTACTCCGCATGGTTTTTTTTCCTAATTTTTAGGAGTTCAATATGCTCACTTTCTTTCCTGTTCGTTTCAATTTTCGTAATTGTGTGTCTGTCTCTGTTCGCTTTTTTTAGTTTTTCATCTACAGTTTCTTTATATTTATTTTTCCTTTCTTTTTTTGCGTAGTACTGTTGTTTCAAGTTGTATTAGATGTGCATGAATATCTCTTTTTTTACTCTATTGCTACATTATTTTTTCCAGGTCTCCATGTGTTTTTACTTTCCTTATCCAAATTTTCTACATATAGTCAGTATTCGGTGTCAGAGCACGTTTTAGGGTCCCCAGAGCCTAAATCCTACCTTGCAGCCAGTGGTCCGTGTTAGTCATTCTTGATATCTTGAACTTTTAAGCCCGTACGTAATGTACTGGTATTTGGTGGGGTTTCCTTTGGGACTAACGTTTTTATTATTCATCCTAGATGGTCGTTTTGACATATTCAATCCAATGTTTTTCAGATGCTTTTTTTATCTTTGGCAGATTGTCTTCTTTTTATTTTTATTGAAACGTTCACTATAGGACAAATACTTCATTCAGAGAATTTGTGAAAGTGAATGAGCCCGCAATGCTGGCTACATTCCCCCTCTGAATGGTCAGACTCAAACGTTGGATGAGGTATGATTTTTATTTTATTACGAATTCGAGAATATTTTTTAAGATTTTTATTTCGAAAAATTATTTCGAATTCGAAAATATTTTTTTTCCGATGGTACTTAGTTGAGTAACCAGTGGTGGAAATCGACCCCTCTTTGGCGCATTGTGTGGCCCCGGCCCTAAGGGCCCCATAATGAAACAGGATTAGTTAATCTTAGTGGATACTATCCCTTAACTTTCACCTTGACAACACCTGTTGAAGTCATACTTGTATCTAAGCCGGGCTCTATAGCTAGACGTAATAGACGCTCAAACTAGTTTTTTTTTTGGCACGTAATAGATAATAATAATTTATAACTTCCGTTGCGTAACGGAGCTGTGGCCAGCCTTTGGGGCGAAAATTTTATTTTGGAATACCTATCGGTCAACTGATAAAATCTAAGAGTCGTCGGTTAGATTTACTAATCCTGTTTCATAGTCCGGCCCTTTTTTACTCAGATTTTTTTTTATCATTTTTCACAAAAAACAATAATGCTGCAATCACGTAAAAAAGATGAGGGTCCCTTCAAAGCCCTATATCCAGACCCTCCAGATTATTAATATTTACATCAAAACTTCAAAAACAACAAGTTAGAACATCTTATAAGCTCACGACTTGTTGGCAAGATGATGGTATAATATTTTCTAATAACAAAATAGACCATCTTATAAGTCCAAAACTTGTTGGCAAGATGATGGTTTTTTTTAATATTTTCTAACAACAAGTTAGACCATCCTGTAAGCCCAGGACTTTTTGACAAGATGGTGGTTTATTTAATATTTTCTAACAACAAGTTGGATCATCTTATAAGCCCAGGACTTGTTGGCAAGATGGTGGTTTATTTAATATTTTCTAACAACAAGTTAGACCATCTTATGAGCCCAGAACCTTTTGGCAAGATGATGGTTTATTAAATATTTTCTAACAAAAAGTTAGACCATCTTAAAAGCACAAAAATTGTGACATAATAGCACAAATAACTAGCTTTTTTATCTTATTTGTTTCACTAGCACTCCACTTTCATTTCCAAATTTTCCTTTGTGGCGATTACCTTCATTCTGACCCGTCCATTTCAATTTCCTCAGAACTTCTAAGCTTGTTTTGATTACAAATTGTTCACAATCTCCTTTCACAAAGAAGTCTTCTGTGTCCTTGACTGTTTCGTTTTGAAGTTCATGATCATTAGGAATTCTAAGTAAACCGAAGATAATAGTATAATGAAAAGAAGTGCTTTATTTAATGACTGCTGTAGAAAGTCGACAAAGCTCTCAATTCAAAGGATCTATTTCAGTTTTTCTTCTCAGAACATGAGCATTCATTTTGATTAGTTTCACGTGAAACATCCTAATGTATTATTATTATAGTGTATGCTTTATTAGGTCAGACAAAAATATAGACAGTAAAATACAATGAAATTATAAAAAAATATGAAAATAAATTGAACAAAGAAACAAGAACAAAAAAAAGAACGAAGCTAATGTTCTACCTTATTCCATGTGGCAATCTCTTCCACCCAACCCTTTTATTAAAACCTGATAAGGTAATAATAATAATATCCCATTGTTGTAGCCGGTTTGTGAGTTTCCTGAAAATGACCCCGTCGTGATATGACCATGCAGTTAAAAGCGACGTTAAACACAAATTAAAAAAAAGTGATTTTGTAAATTACAAATAATAAACGTTGTCGTTCAATTTTTCGTTTTTTTTGTATGTTTCAACGTCACTTTCAACTGCATAGTGACATCACGAGTGGAAAGTCTTTCTGAAATGTGCAAAGTGTTTCTGGAATGTGAAAAGTGTTTCTAGAATGGGCTGCTGGTATTAACGTTCCATCAACGCTGGCTTGTTCAATTTTCAACACCAAAGATTTCGTCTCTGATATCAGATGGCTCTATGAACCAGTATCCATATCTAATTTTGTAAAAAAAAAAAATAAAAAAAAATCAGACATTATTCTGAATATGTTTAATATATGTAAAAAAAAGAGGAAAGAATTTCAAAGATATTCAACAAAATTCAAAGGAAATTCCATAAAAAAAAAAAATTGTAACTATTGGCGTCATATTTGGACTTTTAAACATTGGCCTCCAAATAGACGAGAGTGACGAGACTTGTGTTGTTGGGCACTCTGCACGAGGTGGCGTTCCGATAGTACAAAATCTGGCAGGCGTCGATAATGTCCGACGACTGGCTGAAATGGTCGTACATTTTGATACACCCAAGAGTGAGGTGGATTCTTTCGACCATGTTTGCTGGGCTTCCGTTTCGGATATGTTGAAGAAGAGCCGAAGGTTCTCAAAGCCGAGCAAATAGTGGGCGGACATGAACAGGAAGACGGAACCGCCATGCGCCGAGCATCGTGGATCAGTGCTGACCAGACAGAGGGTGTCGCCTGTAGCGGCTGCCAGAAAGTCACTCACAATTGCGACGTCTGTCCATCTTAGTCCGCGCTCACCGAACGGATCTTGCACTGTTTTTTTTTTTTTTTTTTCAACAATTGGTAAAATGTTGTTGCGCTCAGATATAATTTACGTCTTTTCAGCTTCTTGTGGTTGTGGGTAATCAATGTTGTTTGGGCAAGAGAAAAATAACAAAGTAACGCCTTGCACTTGTGTGCTAGTGACGTGTCATGATCATACACTGTAAGAAGAGTTTAAAGATGGCAAATGTTTTTTTTATTTTTTTTTATTATAAATTAAGAACCCTACCCTCTATCCCAGTCGTATACAGGGTGTCCCGTATACAGATGCAAATATTTTGAGGGTAGGTTCAGCCCACCGAGGACTATCATTTGAGCGAAACTTGCAGTGGGGCATTTTGCTTCGTTAAAGAGTTATGGCCAAATCCCTGTTTTTCCCACAGGTCTAGAGGTCACTTGGATCGATGCACGTTTTTAAAGAAATGATAGCCAGTAAGTAATTTTTGACTTCATGTATGGATAGTCATGCATATTTCCCTTGAAATGCAGTTGGTTGCATGAAAAAAATTGAAAGACCAGAGAGATATTTAATCATAAGTTCAATATTTTTCTAAAATTCGATTTTTCCCTGTTTTCCCTTTCGTGAATTTAGAATACTTCTACAATTGCAATTCTGCGTATCACTAGGTAAAAAAATACCCTTTGCTGTTTTGTTTCAATAAATACAAAGTTCTTTCAGACGCGTGAAGGAATGAATGAGATACGCCTTATCAAACGGCACCAGAAGGAGAGAAACACATCTTTCAAATTTTGAATCTGGGCGCTATTGCATTTTGAAGAACACTCGATGCCTGAAGCGGTCTGTGTGACTATTTTTGTGCCAACTGCAAGTTATAAATGAAAATTTTCTGAGTACAATTAGTTCTATTAACCAACTATATCAATCAAATCTAATAGTTAAAATAACAAGGTGATCAATTTGTTCGGTGGAAGAGAAAGCCACAAGCTTTAAACCTCGCCCTTGGTTCGCTACATATTCTTTTGGGTTCTTTTCATTTCATGTCCTGTGTTGCAGAATGTTTGTAGTTTATCAATAAACTACAAACATGTATCACTGTATCACCACCCTTGATCAGTCTTTGTTTATATTTATTTCACAAATTGTTACCATGTTCATTGTAAAAAAAAAAATGTAAATAAAGCTTGGTCCAATTGTTTATAAAATAAAAATAAAGTATTAATAATAATAGTAACCTTAAGGTTGGATGTTCGAGTTTTACCCAAGGTTAATTTTCGGCACTATTTGTTATGTTTTTGATATCATGATTGTGATAAACACAAAAATGATTTTTTTTTAATTTTACTTCTAAAAATAAAATCATAATTTTTGTTGGTAGCGCAGAGTCTTTCTCCATGTGTATTCTTTTTCCATAATTACACCACTGGTTGCTGCTTTCGTTGCAGCCTCTCTCATTTTTCCTCATGATAACCCTGTGATTCCGTAACCCCATTCACATAAAAGTTCACACCGACCGACCACTGTGAATGATCAATTTCCCTCTGTTAAACATCCCAGAGCAGTGTATTTATACCTCAAATTACGCGCCAATTCTGTTAAAATTCAGCCAACTTTGAATTTTCCATCATGATTCAGAAGTGTTTTTTGAGCTTTGTGTGTACTGCGTTCCATGATCTTTAAAGTAATATAAATGAGCTTTCTTTTTTATAAAACTAAACATAATAGGGTATTTTTTTAACTAGTGATACGCAGAATTGCATTTGTAGAAGTACTCTAAATTCACGAAAGGGAAAACAGGGAAAAATCAAATTTTAGAAAAGTATTGAACTTATGATTAAATATCTCTCTGGTCTTTCAATATTTTTTTATGCAACCAACTGCATTTCAAGGGAAATATGCATGACTATCCATACATGAAGTCAAAAATTACTTACTGGCTATCATTTCTTTAAAAACGTGCATCGATCCAAGTGACCTCTAGACCTGTGGGAAAAACAGGGATTTGGCCATAACTCTTTAACGAAGCAAAATGCCCCACTGCAAGTTTCGCTCATATGATAGTCCACGGTGGGCTGAACCTACCCTCAAAATATTTGCATCTGTATACGGGACACCCTGTATACTGCCAATGCACTAGTCACTCAGTCAGACATCGAGAAATACCCTTTCTTTTCTTCTTATTCTTCTACTCTTATTCTTCTCCTCCTCCTCCTCCTCTTATTCTTCTTTTCATCTTCCTCCTATTCTTCTTCTCCTTTTCCTCCTCCTCTTCTTATTCTTCTTTTCCTCTACCTCCTATTCTTCTTTAGCTCCTCTTCCTCTTCCTTCCTCACTCTCAGAATACCCCCGGAGACGGCAACATAATAGGTTATTCCGAACGTGACACTAAAACGGTCTGGTTCTGAATATCTCATTTCACCTTCCAACCTCTTCCATCCTGCCTTCTTTTTCTTACACCTTTTTCTTCATACAGGGCGAAAAAAGTTTGCCTTCATTTTTATCCTTCTTAAGACTCTAAGGGCGGAATAAATAGACGTTTTTGTAATACCTCTGTGGCGCTAAGTCAGGTATTGCGATTTTACTCTGGTAATGCCGCCACTGGTAGTTACTCGTACAAGTGACTACTCATTTTTCCTCACGAGATATGTGTGGACCCCGAAATTCCAAATACAGAGCAGAAAAATTCCTGCCTCGCTGAGGATTGAACCCAGGTCACGGCTGGGCATGCGTGCAATACCCAGCGCGCTAACTCCCTCGCAAACGGTGACTACTATGTTTATCAATGTACTTTAATTCTGAAATTGTGTTTTCGTTATTACGACTATAACTTCAAATATTTTTGAAAGACTTTTGACATTTTCATGTCTTTGCTCTGGCACATAACCAAAATTATGTAACGAAATTATGTAACGAAATATTAAATTGACATTTTCATGTCTTTGCTCTGGCACATAACCAAAATTATGTAACGAAATTATGTGACGAAATTATGTAACGAAATTATGTGACGAAATTATGTAACGAAATTATGTAACGAAATATTAAATTATAAAAATGAAAATGTCCCAATGGTTGCAGACTCGTATGCAAGCGTTTTTTTTTTTTTTTTTTTTCTTTTACCTTTGAATTTTTTCTCTTTTCTTTTGAATTCTGCATTTGCCATTGTTAAGTTAGAAGGCTTTGATAGTCATCGTGGCGGTGTGGAGCCACACGCGAGGTTTGTTCTTTAGTAGTCTCTCACATTGTGAACTCTTTCAATCAAACAAGAATCTTTCTTATTTCTTGAAAGTATGCCATTAATTTAATTTCCATTACTTTTTATAAAAATCTCCTTAATGTGTTCGACACGGGTTACAAATCTATTTTTACGTCTTTCAATATGGACTCCAGTTCTTTCTATTCTCTTCCACGCTTCCCATTCTATCTTTGAGAACGTATCTTTTGTCTGGTTTTCTTTTTATCAGTTTCCTTTTTAACCTTTTCAAAATGGATGACAAAGTCAAGTATCATTAAGAATATGAGCGTAATGAAAGGCGAAACATTGTCTTCGCTTGACTGGGTTCTCAAGTCTAATCAGAGTGATGTTTTATTGTTCTTCATCACAATTTTTATTTTATACAGATAATCTTCATTGTGATGTATTGATAATCGTATTTTTTTTGTTTTTTAATTTTAATAACTTATATTAATGAAAAGTAAATGATGATTTTGTATGATAAGAAAAATCAAGCAAAATTATGTCTCGTTAAATTTATCGTAAAGCTTTATTTTATGTATGGAATTGGGGAATAGAGTACATTGCTTTTATCAATTCAAGAAGGGGTGTTATTGAAAAAGGGTTGAATTTTACTTTCAGCAAAATCGGTTAAAACTGTCAGTACTAAAGTAGACAGAGGAATTTAAGTTTATCTAGAAATCACAGTCTTTGCGATTTCACGTTATTTATTAAAAACAAAGAAGCACAATATTGTTATTTTCACAACAAGGACAAAAAACTTGCGTTTTAAAAATTCGCGTAGCCTGAAATTCATACGAGTCATACGACTCAGAAATTTGCGCGCATGTGCAGGGACGAGTTTTCATCGATAAACGTAATAGCGTTCAAATAACACTAATTTTGCCAGCTTATACTCTATATCAGGACCTTTTCTGGTAGCTGTACTAGCTGTTGCTTTTGTAAGTCTTTTTGACTAATTACTTCATTGACCTTTTTTGACTTGTTTTTTTCCCCCAGTATCAATATTTTTTTGAACATGTTCTTTGTATAGTAGACATCCTAATGTGAATACTAATTTTGAAATTTATATGTCTAGGGTTCAAATTTTGATGACTCACTTTTCCCGACTTCAGTTTTGTCTATTTCATAGATAAGTAAGTCATCAAAGTTTGAAAACTATACTCATTAAAGTGTTTCAAAATATTCATTATTAATAGTAAATTTGTATACATATATAAATAGTAAATTTTCAATGTATCATCATATCATCAAGAACAACAAAAATAATTGTAAGTTAAGTTAAAATTTATCATTTTCGTGTTAATCACTTTCGTGATATCACATCTACTCAAACTTGGTTCACTAAATCTTCGCTGAACCCGGACTTGAACCACTGACCTTCCTGTTACAAGTTCGCCATCTTATCGATCAAGCTACTTAGCTCAGTTCTATTATTACATCAATTATTGTTGGTTATTATTACGCACAATTATCGTTAAGGTCTGTACGAATGTTTTTTGCAGTGTCCTTTCTGCACGTGATCCTTTGATCTTTTCTATGAAGAAAAGTATATTCTCTCACGTTGTTACAACTTATAAAGGAAAGTATCTAGTTTTATAGTTTTACTAATAGTAATTTCTTCTCTTCATTGTATCAGTTTCAGTATAACAGAAGAGTGAGAAGATTTTGTACCAGAACTAGTTTTTTTTTTCTTACTTGTACTCATGTTTTTTCTTCTCTAGTCACTTTTCACTCCTCCTTTGCTTCTCATTTAGTTTCTAAATTCTTTCAACTTCTATTTTGTCGATGTTTCCTATTTTTTTTTTTTTTTTTTTCAAGTTTCATGTTGCTGTTCTCTCATGTAGTCTTCTTTGGTTCTGTCTTTTTTCCCTCGTTTTTATTTATTAATTTTGTCGAGTACTTTCTTCTTGCTTATGTTCAGCTTATTGAATTATGATTATATTTTGTCTACCTCTGGTTCTCGTCTCTGTCTCCCCTTCTTTTTTCATCAACATCATCAGTTATGCTGGTGTCGACTACTCACACGTTCCTCTCATTCCAGATTCTTGCTTCTTTTCCGTGCATCATTGTGACTTTTTTTATGTACTAGTTGTTTAACTTTTTCATTCTTACATTTTGCACTACTCTTCTTTCACCTACTTCATACACCTTTGCTCCGTTGAGCTTTCTTCCTTTATTTTCAAATACTCTTCTCTTCTTACTATTTATCTTTGCTCTTTCATTGTCACTTCCTTTTTCTCCACTTCTCTACACTCTTTTCTTCTGCTTTTCTTGCGCGTCTTCAAAGTTTCTTCCTTTTTTTTTAAGTGGGGTTTAACGTCGCTTTCAACTGCCATGGTCATATCCTGAGTGGGGCCGGGAAAAGCCAGCGTCACGAGAATTAGAATTTGAATGGTCACCCATCCAAGTCTTAACCTCGCTGGATGTCGCTTAACTTCGGTGTTCTGAAGGGAACCGGTGTATTCAACATGCCATCGACGCTGGCCTTTCTTCCCTTTAATTCTCCTTTATCGTCTCTTTCTTCCTCATTTCTTTTTTACATCATTACCACTTCTTTTCTTTCTTTATTTTTAACTATTTAGTCCTACTTCTTCCTTTACCCTTCTTTTTCTGTATTTCTTCTTTTCTTTTCTCCTCTTCTTTTCCCTGCATCGTTTCTACTTCTTTTCTTTTTTCTTTCACTTCTCATCTTTTTAGCTTTTCTCCCACTTCTTCCACCTTTCCTTTTCTGCGTTAAATTTCCTTCTTCTAGAGTTCCCCTTTTCTCATTTCCTCTTCTCTTTCTTGCATCATTACCGCTTCCTTTTACTTCTCTACACTTTTTTATTCTGCTTTCCTTGCGCTTCCTTAAATTTTCTTCCCCTGAATTCCCCCTTCTCTTCTCTTCTTTCTTTTCTTTACATCATTACCACTTCTTTTCTCTCTTTCTTTTTAACTATTTAGTCCTACTTCTTCCTTTACTCTTCTTTTTCTGTATTTCTCCTTTTCTTTTCTCCTCTTCTTTCCCTGCATCGTTTCTACTTTTTTTTTTCTTCTGTCACTTCTCTTCTTTTTAGTTTTTCTCCCACTTCTTCCACCTGTCCTTTTCTGCGTTAAATTTCCTTCCTCTAGAGTTCCCCTTTTCTCATTTCCTCTTCTCTTTCTTGCATCATTACCGCTTCCTTTTACTAAACTTCTTTCTATTTTTTTCTCTTCCTTCTTCCACCTTTTTTTGTGCTGCGTTATTTTTTCCTTTTCTCTCCTGTTTCTATATTTCCCCTCCTCTGCGCTTCCTGTATTCTACGGTCTTCATTTGTGCTCATCTCGAGCACCATCTGTTTATCTCTTCAAGCCTGTTGAAAAGTGAGTTCTTCATTGATTGTCTGAAATTTCTTCATTGTTATTGAACAATTTCGATTCAACTTCGGATACAACACTATAAAACAAAACATACTGTTTTTAATTTCTGTTTTTAACGTTGCTTTGTGCCAAAACCAATCAACCTCAACCATGAGGTTGGAAAACGTCGACCCTGCTTGAGCGGGATAAGACAGAGTAAAAGAAGAAGGAGAAGAACGTTGCTTTCAACAACATGGTCGTATCACGACGGGGGTTTTATCCTCCATTGGCTGGAAACTCACAAAATTATGAAATTAACCTCGTCCAGCCTGTTTTTTCGCGCCGAATATTGCTTTTACATAGATGAAACCTTCATTTTTTCACAAAGTCACCTACACCAGAAGAGGCAGGCTGCACATGAGCTCCATTCTGTTTTAATATTACTGACATGTCTCGTCATATCTCTTCCCACTTCTCCTGTCTCAATATACATAATTATATACATACATAACATACATATTTATCTCTTCTCCGTTCCCTTTTATCTCATTTTCTCTATATTTCTTTCCGATGTTCATATCCATCTTCCACATTTCTTTCTCTGTCATCCTCTGTCTTATCATATATCTTCCCCTTTCATATTTCTCAATATTCATTCATTTTTCCGTCTCTCCTATTCTCTTTTATCTCATTTTCTCTAAATTTCTTTCTCAAGTTCATATCTATCTTCCATATTTCTTCTTTTCTCTGTCATCTTCTTTCCTATCATATCCCTTCCTCCTTGCTCTTTCTTAATATTCATACAATCTTCCGTCTTTCCCATTCTCTTTTTCTCTAAATTTCTTACTTAAGTTCAAATCCATCTTCCATATAACTTTCTCTTTCATCCCCTCTCTTAATAGTCTCTGTTTCTCTCTCACGCTATCATAATACTTAATACTCTGACATGTCTTGTCATGTCTCCTCTTATCTTTCCTACCTCTTCCTTTATAATTTCTCACACTGTGTTCATTATGTTTTTCTTTTTCTCCGTATTCATAACTTTCTCAACATTTATCCACTTTTAGATCTTTTTTTCTCATAATACTTTTATACTTTGACTTGCATATTCAAGATGCCTATCTTTCAATCTTATCGCATATCTTCCTTTTCTTTCTTAGTCTATTTATTTTCTATGACGCCTTATTATTCAAGTTTTGTATTATAATGAAATACATTTTACGTGCAAAATGTCTCTGAAAAAATAATAATAAGGATTTTTTTTCAATTTGGGTGGATGGCATGTATTGATCTCTTTTTCTTTCTCTTTTATATCTTCCTTGTTTTCTCCTTAAATCCATCTCTTTGTCACCCACTTCATCCTTCTTTTCTCATTACTATTTATTTATTTATTTAATAAATATTAGATTTGCCATATTTTTAATTTTTATTTGACTAACAAGTTACCTCCTTAAAATTAAATTTATTCAAGAAGATGAAACGTATTTGTTTAATGAAGAAAAAAATTTCGAAAGAAAAAATAAATATGTATATTTATATATTTTTGTAGAAATTATACATTAACATTGTATGTATACAACGTCAAGGGTAACTGTACTTTATATACTTTTTTGTATTCTCATATTGTAGTCTCCTATTCTTTATTTCTCTGTTTCTCTCTAATCTTCATCAAAACTTTTGTGCACTATACTTTATCAAAAGTTTCTTAATCGTTTCAACGTGTTTTTGTTTTTCGATCCCTTGTTTTTATCTCTCTCTCTCTCTCTCTCTCTCTCTCTCTCTCCCTCTGTCTCTCTCTCCCTCTCTAGCAATGATGTCTAGACTCTACAATTTTCTTTTTATAGATATCACTCATGTATTACTTTTCATATTTCTCTCAATTTTTTAAAATCAAATTCCTCTTTCTATTTTTAATTTTTTTCATATTATTTTTTTTAGCTATTCTTATATCTTTAGCTGACCTCATTAGCTCGATCGATAAGACAGCGGACTTGTAACCTGGAGGTTGGTGGTTTAAGTCCCAGATTCAGCGAATATTTAGTGAACAGAGATTTTTTATGATAATATAATAAAACAAGACAATATGAGCAATAACTTTTTCTTTATGATATTATTATTATTAATCACTTTCGAGACAGAACAACTCAAACTCGCATTACCTAATCTTTGTTGAACTTGGGACTTGAACCACCGACCTCCAGCTTATAAGTTCGCCGCCTTATCGATCAAGCTACTGAGGTCGGTGTTCTCTTGTATTTTGGCGTCACTTTACCTTCTGCCTTTTTCTCTCTCATAAACCTCATCATTTACTAGCATGGTTTTATCCTTTGCTACGAGCATATCATCGTTTTAACCTTCCAGGCTACAAATTCACTTTTTGATGTCTTCTGAAGATTCTATTATAAAAGGAAAGAGAGAGGGAGGGAAAGAGAGAGGGAGAGAGAGAGAGAGAGAGAGAGGGAGAGAGAGGGAGAGAGAGAGAGGGAGAGAGAGAGAGGGAGAGAGAGAGAGGGAGAGAGAGAGAGAGAAAGAGACAGAGATAGAGTAAAGAGAAAGAGGGAGAGAGAGAGAAAAAAAGTGAGAAAAAGAGAGAGAGAGAGAGAGAGGATAAAAAAGAGAGAGAGTGAGAAAAAAAAGAGAGAAAGAGACAGAGAGAGAGAGAGAGAAAAAGAGAGAGAGATAGAGAACGAGTGATAGAGAGAGAAAAAGAGACAGAGAAAAGGGGAGAGAAAGGAAGAAAAAGGGAGAGAAAGAGAGAGAGAGAGAAAAAGAAACAGAAAGAGAGAGAGAGATGGCTTAGTGGAAGTTAAGCTGTGTGGAAAAGGTTAGATGTACATATAATTTGTTCGATATGGGGATGATAGTTTTTTTTTTTATAATATAAAGAGATAGAGAGGGATAAAGAAAAAAATGGTCGGGAAAAAGATGAGAAAAGTCAGAAAAGAGATAAAACCAAGAAAGTATATGTTAAGGGATAAACAGATATACAGGGTGTATACCTCTTAATTTAATTCTAAGAATGCAATAACCTTGAGCAAATTTTCGAGAAAAAAATAAACGGGAAAAAAGTTTTCACTTGAAAAATCAAAACCTTGTCGAAAAGAAGTGAAAATGGTTCTCATGTCTTTGTTTATTATGATTACTGAGTAAATTTAATATCTAAAGGACATACCTATCATAACTTAATCATATTAATAAATTTTAATAATTTTAATTTTAATAATTTCTTAGAAGCTTTAGCTTAGGAAAAATA
>CM044966.1:3955655-3981335 GCA_024516035.1 Bactericera cockerelli | reverse complement strand
CTTTGTCGTAGAGCTTCGAAATCATTTTATGTCATATTGTCATATACTATTATCTCTAATATCTTGTACATCTATAATGTATTCACATAATTTATTCACATACAAATACCTTAACCTTTTTGATCTTTTTCTATTTCTGAAATCATCTTATGTCATGGGTACAATGCCCAAGTCCCGACGGACGATTTATTCTACCTAATCCATTGAATGTTTTTATTTTATCAAATATAGATCAGATATCATATTCTCTTTAAAAATATAATGTACCTGCTGTATGTATACTTTGACGTTATTTAATTTTTTAAATCATCTTAATATATTCTCTTCAAAAAAAAACAAAAAATCGGAGCAAATATTTTTTTTACAAAAACGAACACAATACTTCTGATTTCTAATATTAGAAATTTTTCTGAAGTAATGTCATGCACCTAGAACCAGCCTCCGTGGCGTAATGGTTGTGACTACTGCCCGTAGTCCAGAGATCCCGAGTTCGATCCCCGGTTGGATCAGACTTTTTGAAGAAAATTTCATTCCCTTCAAACAAGTGAGGCTGGCATTTCCGGCCCTACCCAGGTTAGGTGAGGTTAATGTAGCTGGTACGATTGCCAGCGAATGGAGGGTAACAACCCCGTCCAGATCAGGACGTTAAAACCAAATAGAATTGTTAGCGTTATAGGAAGGGCATCCAGCCGTAATAAAACAACCAACCTCAACCATGAGCTAGGTTGAATAACGTCGACCCTGCTGAAGCGGGATAAGACAGAGTAAAAGAAGAAGAATACTCAAAAAGTGATATGTTATTAATCTTTCAATTTAATGTAAATTTATTAAAGATATAAATAAAAACGGTAGAGAATGCCGTTGGCATTAGCACCGCTCTTGACCAAGTTTTATTTTATTAATCTCAATTTCTATGTATGTATATATTTTATATAAATAAAACTTGATCTAATATGTTTAATAATGATATAATAATTATATTTGAAACAATACTTTCCTTATTATAGGACATGGAAAGTAAAAAACACCGTAATAGAGCAACAAGGACTTAACTTTTGATGTGTTTCTACGGAATATTAAAAATATGAAGATAATGTAATTGTTTTCTATTATTTTTATATTATACTATAATATATTAATACTCAAATAAATAAAGAGCTGCTTTGTTAACCTGTTGGCATAATGGGACTACCTTAATACCTGTCCTGCGCTGACAGTCTATAAAAAAAAAATATAATCATCTATACAGGGTGTAACAGACTAAATGTAAAATCTCTTAAGGGGTGGTAGTATAGATCATTTCCAACCATTAATGTTCTATAACACTTTTGATTTAACTCAGTGGTTCTCGAGATATTATTTTTTTGAATTATTTTTACAAGTCCCCTGCCGCTCGACAAAGAATGGCATCTAACTCCGTAAATACAGTAGATGAAGCAATAGATTTAACTTTTTCCATAAGATAACAATATTTCACTATTATTTAGACTAGATTTATTCTTAAAAAGTGCACACGTACTGAAAAAAATCGGCAGCAGCGGAAAATTTATCGCGAACATGAAATCCACCTGAAACTTCATCCGCCATTTTCTCAAAATACTGCCCTCATAAAGTATTGGTTTCATTTATGTAAAAACTTGCTTGAAGTCTTATCTTTCAGAAAATATGACACACATGATATAAAACTTTCATTTTTTATTGAAACCAAGAGAAATAAAAAAAAAGTCAGTCAGTACTACTAACTGTACCTACTAGGCTACCATCCTACTTTTACCTAGGGAACTAATTTTTTTCTTCAATTTGACAAATTATGGTTGCCATTTATTTTCCAACGGCCCAAAAGTTTGCCTCAGTAGACTCTTAACTTGGAGTTCACTGGTTCGAGTCTCAAGTGTGGCAAATTAGTATGTACGTATCCATGTATGATACTTTTAGCTGTGGTGCTTCAGAAATCAATATTAATCGTAATTGTTCATTATTTTGTTTATAAGAGGAAAGGGTCTCAATGATAGAATGGTTCGAATGAAATGAAACATAACAATGTACCTACATAGTTAACACCCACAGGTAAAGGTGGTACGGTAAATACTGAACATTCATAAGTTGGTACATAGAGGTACAAATTATTATGTTAGTAGGTACCGAATTTTAATAAAACACATGGAATACTAAAATATTAAGGTCAATTAGTAGTCACAGTGGCAGAGTGAGTTAGCGTGCTAGGCGTTGCACGCATGGTGACCTGGGTTCGATCCCCAGCGGGACAGGAGTTTTTCTGCTCTGTACTTGGATGTTCGGGGTCCACTCATACCTCGTGAGGAAAAATGAGTAGTTACTTGTATGAGTAACGACCAGTGGCGACATTATTAGAGTAAAAAGAAATTAATGTAATAGAATAATTCGAAAAGTAAAGGAGGCTCTTAGTAATGCTGCGCTACCCACAAAAAATGTGAAGAGGCCTTGTGCTTCACCACAAATAAAACCATACATACATACTAAAATATTAAGGTCAATTAATCACGATCGTGGTGTCACAATAGCTCAAACTCGTCTTACTAAATATTTGCCATACTTGAGACTCGAACCAGTGACCTCCAAGTTAAGAGTCCGCAGCCTTATCAATGAATCGACTGAGGCTAACTTTTTGGGCCGTTGGAAAGTAAATGACAACCATAATTTGTCAAATTGAAGAAAAAAATTAGTTCCCTAGGTAAAAGTAGGATGGTAGCCTAGTAGGTACAGTTAGTAGTACTGACTGACTTTTTTTTAGTTTCTCTTGGTTTCAATAAAAAATGAAAGTTTTATATCATGTGTGTCATATTTTCTGAAAGATAAGACTTCAAGCAAGTTTTTACATAAAAAAAACCAATACTTTATGAGGGCAGTATTTTGAGAAAATGGCGGCTGAAATTTCAGGTGTATTTCATGTTCGCGATAAATTTTCCGCTGCTGCCGATTTTTTTCAGTACGTTTGCACTTTTTAAGAATAAATCTAGTCTAAATAATAGTGAAATATTGTTATCTTATGGAAAAAGTTAAATCTATTGCTTCATCTACTGTATTTACGGAGTTAGATGCCATTCTTTGTCGAGCGGCAGCGGACTTGTAAAAATAATTCAAAAAAATAATATCTCGAGAACCACAGAGTTAAATCAAAAGTGTTATAGAACATTAATGGTTGGAAATGATCTATACTACCATCTCTTAAGAGATTTTACATTTAGTCTGTTACACCCTGTATAACTCAAAACTACTAGTAAGGGTTACTGATTGGAGTTTTCTTTCAATTCTTCCCTTTCTTATATTTTCTTCATGTTTTTGTAATTAACAAAATTCCAAGTCCATGAAAATAACTGTACTTTACATTTGTAATGTTCATGACACGGATTTTGATTTTCTTTAGGTAATGCTCATACGACAGATTTTTTTTTTTTTGGTGGGGTGGGTGGCTGACACATGCTTGTATAGCAAAGTAGCTGCGTCAGTACGCCAATTATCGAAAGAGGGCCTAGGTTTGAGTCATTACGAGCTCTTCATGACTCATTTCTCCATGGTTCATTGACCTACAGACCTTTTCTCTGGGAGGCACTGAATAACTTTTTTTCACCGTTTTCCGTCCCGTCAATATGTCAATACCGGATCCCGTCCGGTCATCGTAAGGCTTCAATATCGGATTTCGTCTCAAATATGTTCCGTCCCATTTACAGTATTATTATTATCACTATGCTTTTTTAGGTAAGACAAAATATATACGTACAGTAAAATGCAATGAAAATATAAAGAAAAAATAAATTGATTGAGCAAAAAAACAAGAACAGAAAAGAGAATGAAGCTAAAGTTCTACCTAAAGGGCGGTATTATTGCCTGTGGCAATCTCTTTCACCCAACCCTTTACTTAATAAATACATAACTAACTATTCAATATGTTGATTTAGTTTATTTTTAATCAAATATTTACAAATCAAATCCAATTAAATAATGTACTGTATGAATAAAATAACGTGAAACGTTAAAATTTAACTTTATAGCTTTAAACTTCAATTTTACTTTAAATTTCAATTTTATAGAGCGCACGAATAGCTCAGCGGTTAAGCACTCGCTTGGCATGCGGAAGGTCCCGGGTTCGAACCCCCGCGCCGACAAAAATTTGTATTCAAAACTGGGTTACAGTTGTTTTTAAGGGATACCTTCCAGTGAACTCGTGTTGACCCAGCACCTGGATGAGAAGTATTGGGTCACTTATCGCCCATCAGAGGGGAGGCAGGCTAAAACATGGACCACAAGCGTCTACAGTAGCTCCTGCTTAATGGTTACGAAACAAAAACGGCTGTGAAACACTCATCTTTATAAAAAAAATTGTATATAAAAAAAAATTGTACATTCTTTTTTCAAAAGAAATAATTTAAAAAGAAACTTCATTCATTCCATGACCTTCTGATATGGAAGGTCAATGCATTCATTTACCCAGAAGGTGAATGACTAAGTCAAATATAAGTTTAGTAGGTATTAATTGATCTTTCAAAACAAACAGAAGAAAATGTTTTTTTTTTTTTTTTAAAAAAAAAGGTCAACATTTTCTATATGCTAGAAGGTAAATGACTTAGCTCAGAATGAAGGTCAACATTTTCTAAATGCCACGTTTCCTTAACAATGCTCGTCAGCATCTTTTTTCGAAATGTAATATTTCAGATGACTTTTCAAATGCGGGCTTTTACATTCAATTTTGAATTTCAACGAACCGCGAGCGTTTTCTACTTTTTTAAGGTGAAACCCCGCAATACTTTGTTGGCAGTCCCGGCACAATAAGATGTTTTTTATTGTCTGTTTTCTGTAAAAAGTATTTTTCATATATAATAAGTATAATAACATAAGAATACTTTTTAGTTGAAGGTCACAAAGGGTTGGGAGGAACAGATTGCGAAAGACAATAACCCCGCCCTTTAGTTAGGACAAATATTATGTTGTATATATTTATTTATTTTTTCTTTTTTTTTATCTCTTTTTACTTGTCTTATATTTTATATTAATTTGTAATTATAAAAATTTGTAAAAATAATAATTGGAGAGTAAACGTATAATAATACATGTCCAATATTAATCATAGGGTGGCGTCATCGTGAACGATGGTAGCCAGACAGTGGCGGAATGACTGAGCACTTCTACCACTGTCTTTACAAGGAGGCTAATAATTGACAAGGGCCCCCCGAACCAAGCCAATGCTGGTCTACTCCCTGTTTATAGTCCCGCAGCCAATTAATAAAGAATTAAAAAAAGACAAGGTTAATTTTCAAAAAAAAAAAAATTCACCCACTAACCTTTTTCAACAACCTTTGAAGATGGCGCCAGCCCGCCAGCATCTAACTATTACATATTATGTGATTTTTATATCATTTTATATTTATTTATATGTTTTCAATTTGTGTAATATGTATTTTATAATTCTTTATAGTCTGCCTGGGGGACTATAAACAGGAAGTAGACCAGCAGTCTGGCTGGGGGACTATAAACAGGGAGTAGACCAGCAGTCTGGCTGAGGGACTATAAACAGGAAGTAGACCAGCAGTCGGGCTGGGGGACTATAAACAGGGAGTAGACCAGCAGTCTGGCTGGGGAACTATAAACAGGGAGTAGACCAGCAGTCTGGCTGGGGGACTAGAAACAGGGAGTAGACCAGCAGTCTGGCTGGGGGACTATAAACAGGGAGTAGACCAGCAGTCTGGCTGAGGGACTATAAACAGGAAGTAGACCAGCAGTCGGGCTGGGGGACTATAAACAGGGAGTAGACCAGCAGTCTGGCTGGGGAACTATAAACAGGGAGTAGACCAGCATTGGCTTGGTTCTGGGGGCCGTTGTCAATTATTAGCCTCCTTGTTTAGAGAGTGGTAGAAGTGCAGAGTCATTACTGCAATGGCCGGCTACCATCGTTCACGATGACGCCACTTTATGATGATGATGATAGTTCCTTTAATAGCCTCAAATAAATAAAGAAGATTTAATGTATTGGATGGATCTGATCCTCGGATCCATGCACTGGATTATGCTCAAGTCTATATTGTCCTGAGTACATCGAACATCAATGCTTGATACCAAAATCAATTTTATCAGTGGTTAAACACTTGCTTGCCATGCGGAAGGTTCTGGGTTCAAACCCCCGCGCCGATAAAAATTGTATTCAAGACTTGGTTACAGTTGTTTGAAAGGGATACCTTCCGGTGCGCTCGTGTTGACCCAGCACATAAATGGGAAGTATTGTGTCACTTCTCGCCCATCAGAGGGGAGGCATACTACGGGATGGGCAGGCTACAACACAGACCACAAGCGTCTACAGTAGCTCCTGTTTCTTGGCTTCGAAATATGAAAAGGATTTGAAACAATCATCTTAAAAAAAAATATATTTGTTTTTATCAATCCACAATTTTTTTACTCAAACTAAAAATGTATTAATTTTGAGACTTGAACCAACCATCTTCAGGTTAACAAGTCTACTTCCTTATGGTTGAAGCTACTGAGGTCGGTTCAATACTTGGTAACAATTTTAATACAAAACTTTGATTTTCTGTTTCAGGTATATAAATCAAGGTGTCAACTCAGGTGGTTCAAATGAACCACCTAAACACTTCTAGGTAATTTTACTGTAAGTTTTCTCATTTGGCTGTCTCGGTAGCACCGGTGGTAGAGGCTGTTTAGCTAGAGATTACAGAGTTCGTGGGTTTGGACCCCAGTTGAGACATGAAAATTTATCCTCGCTTTTAGAAAGTATTTACAGAGATAGCAGAAACCTTACAACAACATCAAGTTAGAAAGTATTTACAGAGATAGCAGTAACCTTACAACATCAAGCTAGAAAATATATACAGAGATAGCAGTAAACTTACATCATCATCAAACTAGAAAGTATTTACAGAGATAGTAGTAACCTTACATCATCATCAAGCTAGAAAGTATTTACAGAGATAGCAGCAACCTTACAGCATCATCAAGTTAGAAAGTATTTACAGAGATAGCAGTAACCTTACAGCAACATCAAGTTAGAAAGTATTTACAGAGATAGCAGTAATCTTACAGCATCATCAAGTTAGAAAGTAGTTATCATATTTGTCTTCATCATTTTCGTGATATCACAACTACTCAAACTCGGTTTACTAAAACTACGCTGTAACCGGGATTGGAACCACCGACCTCGATTGGAACCACCGACCACTGTACTCGTCCACTGCCTTATCGATCAAGCTCATGAGGTCGGTAAGTTATAATAATGTTTTTTTATTGTTGAATGATACCTTTCGGTGTTAACAATGTTGTGCTTAAAACTAAATTAAAACTAAATTCTTAAGACTATAAAGGTAATGAATGATGTTAGGGAAAAAGTAATTTAGGTAAGTAAATAATAAAAATAACAAATTAACTAAAACTAATCTCTGTATCATAGTAAAGTATGTGAAGAGGGAGAGAATTTAAACAAGGTAAGAAACTGATAATGTAGTAGAGTTGTAGAGAGAAGGAGAAAAAATAGGAGCGAATTGAGAAGAAGAGAAAATAAAGAAAATAAAAGAAAAAAAAAAAAAGTTAGAAAGTATTTACAGAGATAGCCGTAACCTTACAACAACATCAAGTTTCAAAGTATTAACTGTGCTGGCACTAACCTTACAACATCATGTTTAATACCTCTTGCAGGCTTCCACAACACTAATTAATTCCTCCCATTACATTCTAATCATCATTGAAGTGGCCTGGTTTATGTCTTTTATCTTACCACCATCACCATTACATGTTCTCCCCCCTCCCTCTCCCTTTCCCTCTCCATCACCACTACAAGTTCTCCCCCCCCCCCCCCCCCCAATCTCTCTGCCTCCATGAAGTATCTCCTTCACACCAAAATTTATTCCTCTCCCATCTTTGCATCAACATTTCCTCTCTCTCTCCCCTTTCTCCTTCTCTCTCCTTTATCTCTCTCTCTCTCTCTCTCCCCTTTCTCTCTCTCTCTCCCTCTTTCTCTCTCTCTCTCTCCCTCTTTCTCTCCCTCTCTCTTCCTCCTTCTCTCATCCTCTCCCATATCTGAATGAACATTTTGTCTCTCTCTCTCCCCCTACTATCTCTCTCTCCTATCTTTGCATTAACATTTTCACTCTATCTCTCTCTCTCCCTTTCTCTCTCTCTCTCTCTCTCACACACACACACATCTTTGCATTAATATTTTCTCTCTCTTGCTCTTCGTATCCCATCTTTCCATCAACATTTCCTCTCTCTCCCTTTCTTCCTTCTCTCTCTCTCTCTCTTTTTCCTCCTTCTCTCTAATCTCTACAAAAACATTCCTCCTGTACCTCTATTCCTCCCTCTCCGAATTTCCTCTCTCTTCCCTTGCAACCGATTCCCCTCTTCAACATTTACTCCCTCTGTTTCCCTCTTTCTCCCCACCACAACAAAATATCCGTCCGATTTGCCCTCTTTTCCCTTGCAACAAATTCCCCTCTCCTACTATACATCAAACTCTCCCTCTCCTCTCTTACATATAATTTCCCTCTTCAACATTTTCTCCCTCTTTTTCCCTCTCTACCCCACCCCCCACCACAAAGTAGCCTTCAAATTTCCCCTTTCTTCCTTTCCATCATCAAATTCCGCCTCCTCTCTTACATATAATCCCCCTCTTCAACATATACTCCCTCTGTTTTCCTCTCTACCCCCATCACAACAAAATATCCGTCTAATTTCCCCTCTTTTCCCTCGCATCAAATTCCCTCTCTTCCTTTCCATCAAACTCTCCCTCTCCTCCCTCTCATTCAATGCCTCTCCTAGGGTGGTATGCATAGTCGTTCCTCAAATTGAGGTCTTCCTCAAACCTTCCCTCAATAGCATTTTCGTATGCATGAACCTCCCTTGATTACATTTTTTGAGGAAGGCTCCTCAATAGTTGAGGAGAGCTCCTCGGTTCAAGGTAGATCGCGAGCTACCTCAAACCTTCCCTCAATCTAATTGTGCTTTTATCAGTTTGAATTTGTTTTGTATCACTTTCAGTTTGATTATTTTTTCTCGCGTATTTTTCAAGTTTTTGTAATAATGAAAAGTCTGTTTTAAAATAATCAAGGCAATAATATTAGATTATCAATATTATTATTACTTTCAATAATTTCTAATATTAAATTTGTTTTTTTTTTTAAATTTGATTACTTTTTCTAGCTTAATTTTCTATTAATTTATAATAGTGAAAAGTTTGTTTTAAAATAATCATATCAAAAAATCTCAGAATTTAGCAATAACAGAGTCGAAAATTATGATTACCATTCACGATGAAGTATTGTGTCCATAATTGGCAGTGTATTTTTTCACCATTTGAACATAATAATCGTTCGAGAACTTTTCTAGATACAAGAGATTCAGTAAAAGATCTCAGAATTTAGTGATAGTGGTAAGTCGAAAATTATGATTGTCATTCACGAGGAAGTATTGTGTCCATATAATTGGCAGTGTTCTTTTTTCACCATTTGAATACATAATAATCGCTTGAGAACTTTGCTAGGTACAAGAGATTCAGTAAAAAAACTCAGAATTTAGCGACAGTGGTAAGTCGAAAATTATGATTGTCATTCACGAGGAAGTATTGTGTCCATAATTGGAATTTTATTATTTTTGAATCATCAGAAAATCGTGGTGTTGACCGACTTTTTTCTTAGAGGCGAATTTCGATAGGTACTCCCACTCAAATAAAAACAATCTATAATAAATAATACGAAAACTGAATTACTCTATTAAAATAAAATACATAATTAACTGAGTTTGATCCAATCTCGTTTTCGAAAGTCGAAACTCGAAAGTAAAAATTTCTTGGAGAAATTCTGTGGACAGTGAAAATAATAAACATAGATGTGCGCATGCGTCACGCTGAAAACCGGGGTTTTAGTTCTGGCAACACTGGTAGACCATCTCATACTCAAGGAGTTGTCTATGCAATGCAACCAAGACTCAATTTGAGGATCCGTCCTCCATTGAGGAAGACTTCGAGGGATGCTCGATTTGAGGAGATCTCAATTTGAGGAATGACTATGCATACCACCCCTAGTCTCCTCAACCGTTGAACATAAAATTATTTACTGTACCGAGAAAGCCTGGGTACTTAACCCCTCCATGCCCCTCTGGTCCCTCCCCGTACCCACACTCAAGATTACGTGATTTTCAACGAGGTCGTAAAATGCGAGCTCTCAAAACGTGTGGTTGTAAGAGACAGAGAGATGGAGAGAGTTAGAGACAGAGGGAGAAAGAAAAAGGGATAGGAGACTCAAATCGTAGGACTCTTGTCGTGTGAAATCCATTCGTATATTAAAATAATAACACTCTTTAGTCAAAGGTGACCACCAGGCGAGGTTAATACTCTGAGCATTTTCTACCACCTAACCTTCAGAGTCTTACAGTCGTATTTATGAACAGCGAATGTTGTCTGAGCAATGTCTCAAGCAATGTATTGGCCTATAATATTAAAGGAAATCACGCTTGAGACATTGCTCAGACGACGTTTTCTGTTCATAAGTACGGGTGTTATTATCATGGTGGTGATGTACTCAAATTAATGAGGAAAAATTCATGCTCTAGGTGGGATTCCAGCGTATCACTTTTTTCATGAAATACTGATATGTATATTTATTTATTTGCATATATACTCTACTCCTGCACCATCTTCAATCATTGCTGACTAGCTTGATTACCAGACTAGCTCCTCAACCGCTTGACTACCAAAAGCATTGAACTTTTTGACCAGACTAGCGCGGTTAACCACTTGACCACCATTGTCATTCTTTCTTTTTTCACTTTGCCTATTCTAATGTTTTTGGGGGTGATTTTCTCGACTTATGGCTCGCTTTTGTACGAATCTCGGCCTGTCAACACTGGTTCACAAAAAGATTCCCGGGTAGCTGATACGATTCCCAGCGAATAGAGGGTAAAACTTCCGTCCAGACTACTTACAATCAGGATAATAGGACATTAAAGTTTACCTTTATATAAGTTAGAATAAAATTAGCTTTAGAGATACATAACTGTTTTGTAATAATAATTTATTGCCAATATAGCAAATAATTCAAATTCAAAGAGGATCAACTGGTCACAATAAATCTCATAGAGGTTGGTGTGATTATTGGTGCTTCTCTTGTGGAACTTTCTAATCTTTCTACCTAATTATATTTTTTTCTCTCTCTTTACTTTAAAGTATCTCCCTCTCTCCTTCTTATCCTATCTCTCTCCTTCTCTCTTTCTCTCTCATTCTTATCTTATCCCTCCCTCTTACTTTTTCTTATCCTATCTCTCTCACTTTTTCTCTCTTTCCCTCCTTCTCTAGCTCTAGCTCTCTCTCTCTTCCTCTCTTTCTTATCCTATCTCTCTGCCCCTCTCCCTCTCACTCTCTCCCTCCCTCTCTCTCCCTCCCTCTGTCTCTCCCTCCCTCTCTCCTTCTCTATCTCCCTCTCTCCTTCTCTCTCTCACTCTCTGCTCCCCCTACTTATACACCGCTCTCTTTTTTTTCCTCTGTATCCGTCTCTCTCTTTCTCACTCTCTCTCTCTGTTCCCCCTATTTATACACCTCTCTCTCTCTTTCTCCTCCCCCGCACACTTTCTCCGCAAAGTGCCTCATGCTAAACAACGCAACTTTTTAGTGTTCTTATGTTGTTGTTTCCATGCGCTTCTTTCCTGTGTCGCTTCAGTTCCTTTGGGGATGCGACAGTAAAACTCGTCCTGTGAAACTTGAGTTCTTTACAACCTCGAGTTTGTGTTGAATTTTGCGTGTGATGTTGGTAAAGTGTTTGAATAAATCAGTAGATTCAGTACCTGAGTGGATATAAATATGACGAATCATAGCAGAGAGCTTGAGAATAAATAAAAAAGTTCAATTCATGTATTGTAGTTTTTTTTTTACTTCCCAGAATTTCCAATACATATTACATTACATCCGATAAATTTCGATCATTAGAAATTCTTGTAACTAATATATAATAATTCTAAAATAATATTCTGCTGACGAAAAAGGCATTAGGAAAATAATATTTGAAAATTCTAATTTTTTCATGTGAAAAACTGAAAGCCATTATTGGAAGGGTTGACACGCTTAGTTTTCAAATTGAATTACGTTTACATGAACTCCACAGCTTTTTAAACTTTCATTAAAATTGTTAACGCGCTAGTCTGGCAATCCAGGTCGCTGTGCTAGCGTAGGGATCCGTTGCGTTGCGTTGGTTCGAATCTCACTCAGTCCATGAATTTTTCCACATTCATTTGAGTTTGTGACCACATAATTTTATAAGACACCTTGTACAAGGGTGGTAATTATCTTGAATCCTCTCCTAAGACTGTTAACAGAAGCAAAAAATATGAAAAATGCTAGTAGCTTATTCGCTATATGACCATTGTTCTCAAGACTTTCAACAGAATCCAAATATTATTCACATAAATTCTCCATCTGCAAAGGGAAACAAACTATTATAAAAAAATAGGGTCCTGCGAAAATATTCGAACCACTCATAGAAGAAATGTGAAAAAACTGGGTATTATTTCAAATTTACGACGAATACAACACGAATACAAAGGGTTGTGTGGAAGAGATTGCCGTAGGCAATAACCCCGCCCTTTAGTTAGGACATATGTTTTTTTTATATTTTTCTATTCTTTTTCATTTTTTTGTATTGTATAGGAAACAATTTTTTTTTTTAATTGTTTAAATAATTATTTAAATTGTACCTTATAAGTATAAGTAAAAGTAGTGCTATATTTAGACTGTCAGCGCAAGACAGGTAGTCCCATTATGCCAACAGATTATGTCCATTTATATCTAATAAAGTGTAAAATAATAATAATAATACTTTTCTTATTAGGTATAGGATAAGGAAACTAAAAATACTTTCCTTATTATGGGATGAGGAAAGTATATTAAAAAAGGGAAAAAAAACCGCATTGCCTCATTAACTGCACGAAATTCTCGTATGTAAGCATGTTCATAGGTATTTGTTTTATTAAAAAGTTTACATAATACAAGGTGTCGCATTATCAACGAGACATTCAAATATCTTGAGAACTACTGAAAATAGAAAAAGCATGTTCATAGGTATTTGTTTTAATGAATTTTTGGGATCTCAATTAGAGAGGACACAAAACTTCAATTGCTATCGTGTTTATCACCTAAAAGTAGACTGTTTTGACACGTCACACTCATAGTTTAGGATGGAAAAAATCTCACACTCCCAAAAGACTGTGAATTTGAGAGTGACAATAATTACAAGTAAGAATTTGTTCGAACTTGAAATTTTCTGTAGATTTCAAAAATGTCTTGATATATAGGAAGTGCCTTTTAAAATTCCAGAATTGACCGCAGAACATGACCTTGAAGGGATCATCCAAGAAACTTCTCAAGGTCACCATTGAATGGCTCCTTTAGAGCTATGAAAATGATCTATGTAAAGATTTTACTATCGTCAGTGTAGTTCTCGAGATTTTATCTGAATTTTATAGGTACACCCTATCATACACGTAAATGCAAATGTATTATAGTGTGTGTATGAAAAAAAAAAAAATAAATATATATAATTATATAAAAAATTTGAAAGAGAGATAGATAATCAAAAAGACATTTTCTCAGTATTACATTACATTATATATCTGGGGTCTTTTCTAAAAGAAATTCCTAGTACTGCGTCCATTATTTAGAACTATTGCACCCCATTCAGCTCACTCTTCACTTTCAAAAACGCCTGATGCACTAAAAAGTTTAGTTTCTCAGTATTAAACTATGTAAAATTTACATAACATTTAATGTTATGATTTTTTTAATTAAATTTCTTTATTTCAAATAGAATTTTACATGTATACATTCACACACCAGTCCCTATCTATATCAGCTTTTAGAATTGTCTAAAATCTTTTTCTCGTCCCTGTAACCACTCCTTTTGTGTTACGGATTATGTAGATTTATAGATTACCATACTATACTTTATCGTTTGCTTAACCGTATAATTCTATGGCCCCAATCCACTTCCTTGTGGCGTTCCTCATTTCTCCAGAACACTGTCAAATGCATTCTTGAAATCGAAATCTTCTAATAAGATTCAATTCTGCTCTATTATTATCATACTTCTATGCTAGTGCTTTTATTTCAGGTATTTTTTCTCTTTCATTCTTATATAGTCTTATAAAATAATATATTATCTTTAGATAGTATTATTCTTTTAAGATTCTCTTTCTCCTTCTAATAAGATTCAATTCTGTTCTATTATTATCTTATTTTTATGCTATTACTTCTACTTCAGATATTTTTTCTCCTTCTGATCTCTTTTTCCTTCATTCTCATGATATTTAATAATATATTATCTTGAGATAGTATTTTCTTCTAAAATTCTCTTTCTTTTCATAATTCGTTTTCCCATACATCTTTTACCTCATCTGTTTACATCTGTATACGAGACTTTCTGATGTTTATTTACGAATAAATCCGATCTCACCAAAAAGAAACAAAAGGGGTTTTTTGAAAATAATCCAATGGAAGAGTGGAGTTATTTGTTGCTCCTGATTTAACTATTTTTTTTTAAAAGAAATAACAATATCTGATATAGAATAAATAAAGCAAAATTTCCAAATAGAAAAACAACGTTGTTGTAAGTTTTTGTCATTCTATCACTCAGTTTTCAGCTTCCAAAAAAATATCTATAGAATACATCTCTGTCTCTTTTCACCTCACTTGTTTACGTGTGACAGACAGAGAAAGATGATGTACTTTAAAGGGTGGAGCATTTTCAATAGTATAATTAAATAATTTTCATATTTATTTCGATTGAATTTTTAAGAAAACATGAGATTATTCAAAAGATTTAATATTGAAAGAGTCACCCAATACTTTTTGTGATCCATTCATGAACTACCTTGTTCAACCTCAAGAGCTTCATTTTTCCTTGAATAGATGAGCTTGCTGCAGTGCCAGGTCAGTGAGTGAATGGGGTTCAGATTGATTATTATTATCTGTTTACATCTGTATACGAGACTTTCTGATGTTTATTTACGAATAAATCCGATCTCACCAAAAAGAAACAAAAGGGGTTTTTTGAAAATAATCCAATGGAAGAGTGGAGTTATTTGTTGCTCCTGATTTAACTATTTTTTTTTAAAAGAAATAACAATATCTGATATAGAATAAATAAAGCAAAATTTCCAAATAGAAAAACAACGTTGTTGTAAGTTTTTGTCATTCTATCACTCAGTTTTCAGCTTCCAAAAAAATATCTATAGAATACATCTCTGTCTCTTTTCACCTCACTTGTTTACGTGTGACAGACAGAGAAAGATGATGTACTTTAAAGGGTGGAGCATTTTCAATAGTATAATTAAATAATTTTCATATTTATTTCGATTGAATTTTTAAGAAAACATGAGATTATTCAAAAGATTTAATATTGAAAGAGTCACCCAATACTTTTTGTGATCCATTCATGAATACCTTGTTCAACCTCAAGAGCTTCATTTTTCCTTGAATAGATGAGCTTGCTGCAGTGCCAGGTCAGTGAATGAATGGGGTTCAGATTGATTATTATGGTGAGAAACCGGGTGAACCCTTCGTTATGTAGATCAAGGAGATGATAATAATCATTGTCCCTGCCAGGACGGTGAAGACTAGTACTGCTGTGCGAGGTTCCATTCTAATTGCGGTGGATTTAGAATACTTTGCTCTATTTTTTGTATTGAATTACAGCTCATAAATATCTTTTAGCCAGTTTTTTGAACTCTCAATTCATAAAATTTCCTTCAGGAACTTAAAAAAAACCTGTGTTTCACTTGGATAAGTTCAATAATTATATTTTGGTGTGATGCGTCTTTCTTGTAGTCTCACAACTACTTAATTATAGTATATTTCCTATTTACATTTATCTATTTATAAAATATAAAGAAATCCCTCCAAGTCTGATAAACGAGGCACTGTGCCCATCACAGCTGCCGCATTTCCTCTTTAGATACTCAAGGAAATCATCTGCTTCAAAAAGGAGATTCATTTTTTATGTCTCCTGATGATTTTCTTTGTTGTCTACATGTGGATTGTTCAATATTATAGGATTTTTTGAAACTCGAAAATGAGTTATCACTCATAAAATATATTTCATAATTTTTACTTTCCTTATCTTATAATAAGGAAAGTATTGTATTCGTCGAAAATTTGACCTACCCAGTTTTTCACATTTCTGGACGAATCATGGCCTCAGGATACCAAAAAAGTTGTTTTCAGCCATTGGTCCGTGCGTCTGTCTGTCTGTCTGTCTGTGTGTGAACAGGATATCTCAAGAACGGTAAAAGCTAGAGACTTGAAATTTGGTACACAAATTAATTTTATACACCAGACGAACCACGAAACTTTTGGTTGAAATCGGCCGCATTTTGCGGCCACAGGGCCGCAAATGCTAGCCGCAAGCGCCGCTTCTTTAAATTGGTTAAAGATACAAAATTTTTTAGAGAACAACATTTTCTTAGATTAAAAAAATAATAGGGGTCTATTCTGATCATTTTTTTGATATCTTGAACTTTTTGGAACTCGGCCCCAATTTACCGGTATTTGGGGGGGGACCCGCTTTGACTAACTTTTTTATTATTCATCCTACATGGGGGTTGTGACATATCAAATTCAATGATTTTGAAGTGCTGATTACGAATTTGGCATTGATTTTCAGTTATCTCTTATCGTTGAGTCACCAGTGGCGGAATTCGACTCCTTTTTGGGGGATAAGGAAAGTCGGTGGTGATGTTTACACAGATTTTTTCATTATCATTTTTTCTTCTTTCTTCTCTTATATTGTATATTAATTTGTAATCATCTTGTTGTATGTAATATGTACAATTAATAAAGTGTAAAAAAATAAAGAACAGTACAGCTTTCGGAGGTTTCATCTAGTTGCAAGTTGGATCATAATTCTGAAAACAGTAAACACTCATCCCAACAACAATGGCAAACAATGTCAATATTTAGCACGACGCGACGGAAAAAATTGAGCATACAATATTATCGTCTCTTTTTTTTCAGGTTTTTTTTCCCCTCTGAAATCCCAGGAGAGCGAGTGAGTGAGAAACAGTGAATTGCATACACAATTTTTCGACCATATATTTTTCTCCCTCTTTCTTTCCCCTTCTTTTCTAGATTATTCTACTCTAGTGGCGGGAGTAAGATCAATGTTCCCATGGTTGTGACATTTGTGATGTATTTTTAATGATCCATCTACATTCAATTTTTTTTTATACAAAACAATCAACAAGAATTGAATTACCATAACCGGAAACTTGAAAAAATATAAACCGAAAATATAAAGTGATTATGGGTGTCCAGCTGTGGTGGGACACCCTGTATATTTTTTTTTTTCTTTTTTAGTTACATCAAATTGTAAATCTTCATGTATTTGCATTATAAATGATGCGTTTGAAAATAATATAATATTAAAAAATAAAAATATAATGCCTTGTCTGCCACCAAGTTTTAGGTTCGACTTTTCTTGTTACTTTCATCAGCAATTAATAAAGCAGACATTGTTCCAAAAAGCTTTCTTTCTCTCTCATAATTCCCAAATCTGCCTTTCAACTACCTACACTATGACTGGGTCATTTTAACGGGTTAACTCTTTGCGGCACGGTGGTCCCAAGGAGGACCACATAAATCTGACCCTTACTGCACGGGCCCTCCTGACTTGTTGTGCCCTGTGAAAGCTACGACAATGTCCGACTACAGCCGAAAACTTTTATCCAATAGGAAGAAGCTTGAGTGGTCCCTGGCTGAGTGAAGCGTGCTGAGACGATACTAAAGACAGTTCTCATATGGACCACCGTGCAGTAAGGTACATTTTCCAAGTGGTCTTTCTGGGGACCACCGTGCCGGAAAGGTTATTCAAAAAAATCCGAGCTGTGCCGCAAAGAGTTAAAAGGGAGATTTTGGGATTTGTAGAGTGAGAAAGCTTCTGGAAAGAGGCTCTCAAATAACAGTATTATTACCAGAATTAACAATACCAAACAAAGCAGCAAAAACATCAAAGTAACAATTAAAATCTATATATAAACAGTACTAAAGAACATCACCTTGATCAAAATTACATTCCTGGAAAATACACCTCGTACCTTTACACTTTAGAGGAGCACTGGGGAGACCTATGATGTTTTGTAATTAAATCATAATAAACATTATTCTTATCATTAATATTAGTATTATATATCACAACCATCCACATTATGAAATTATTCATAATTGATTACTCTTTTATTGCATGCCCTAAAGTCCCTAAGCATACACAATCTAGCAAATAGCAAAAGCAGTGCTGATGAAGTTTATTAAAAAAGCGTTTGAAGGCTGTAGCGGAATTTATAATAATGATGATGATGATGATGAAGTTGATGATAGCAATAATGCAAAAAAATTATCATGGTAACTCCAGGACAAACACAATACGCAAATAGACATAAATAATGGACGAGTGCATGAATAAATCAGAGAGAACGAAAGAGCGATAGGAAAGAGGATGCAAAAATGGAGTGAGAAAGGAAGAGAGAGAAAAAGTGAAAGAGAGGAGAAAAATAATATTAAATAGAGAAAGAGAGAGAGAGTCAGACTGTCAGAGCGAGAGAGAAATAGGTGAGTGAATGAAAATGAAAAGAAATTTATGGTAGCAGAAAAGAAGGAGAGAAGAAAGAGAGTGATTGGAAATTATCATAAATAAATAACATTTTTAAAAAATCACAAGATATTATTCACCAAATACTTCCGATTTCTAATATTAAAAATTTCACGGAAGTAATAAGAACTTTATTTATTTCTCCTAGTTCCACTCTTCCTCGTCTATTTTCTTACTACCCACAAAGTTTCCAAGGTCCCACTCATGTTCCTTGTGGCATTAATTATTTCTCAAGAACACTGTCGAACGCATTCGCGACATCAATATCTCCTAATAAGATTTAACTTTATTCTATTATTGCCTTATTTTACCACACCCTCTTCTATGTATAATTAAACGACCTATAAACAATCCACACATTATCTCTCTCTCTCTCCTCTCTCTTTCTCAGTCTCTCTCTCTCTCTATCCTCTCTCTCTCCTTCTTCTCTCTTTCTCAGTCTCTCTCTCTCTCTTCTCTGATATTTTCGTGTATTAGTATTTTAATATATTTATTTATATGTAACATACAAACAATTTGAGTAAATTGAAGTATTTTGAACCAAAAAAAAAAATACAGGGTGTCCCACCAAAGTTGGACACCTCAAATTACTCGGCCCCTGAAAGAGTTTTTGAAAAATAAAAAATCCTAGGGTACATGTCCTAATTGTGCGGTTTCAGTCATGAAATTTTTTTTATACAGGGTGGTTCAAAAGTCAGAAATTGAGGTGTCAACTTTCGATTTTTAAATGAATCGACCTAAATTTTATTTGATAGTTTCACTTCTAAATGGTTTCTACGTACTTTTTTAAACAAAAATTTTACATACAGGGTGGCTTTTTTTCGACCAATTTTTTTTCTTAAACTCGAATAACTCAAGTTTGTTTAATTTTTTCACGTTATTTATATTTGAGAATTCTTCTATCCTATTTCTTCCTTTTTTTTTTTTTCATTTTCCTTCTGATCTTGTCCTTTTTTGTTACATGTTCCTGTCTTGCTTTCTCCTTGTGTCCTCGATCGCTTCATCTTATCACTCCTTCTCTTTCCACATCTCTCTCTTCAATATTTTTATTCATCTCTCCCTTTTACCTTTTATTCTTCCGTCTTCCGCTTTCTTCTTCTTCTTTCCCTCACTCCTTTACTTATTCGGCTTATTCCCTGTTCCGTCAGTCCCTTCCAAAATGTCTCTCTCTTCCTTGTTGTTCTCTCCGTCTCTTTTCAATTTTCTTCTTCCGTCTTACCCCTCCTCTTTTTTCTCTCCCCTCCATCTTCTTTTTTCCCTTCATCTTTCTCCTCTCCTCTCTTCTCTCTCTCTCCCTCTATCTTTCTCTTTCTCTTTTTCTCTCCTCTCCTCTTCTCTCTCTCTCCCTTCTACATTTCTCTCTCTCTCATTCTCTTTTTCTCTACTCTCCTCTCTCTATTTTCTCTCCTCTCCTCCACATATACCGTTTACACATCCAATGAATCAGAGTTTAAACAGTCTGGCAACATTGCTGTGCAGAGTAATAGAAAAAGGAATAGGATCTGGCTAAGAGCAGAATAACAGGCAGAAAGTGCAAAACTACGGGCAGAGCTCAGAGGTGGGAAAATTGTGACCAGTGACGTGAAAGCAATGAGTTTGTCCTCACAGGTGGCGTTTCTTCAGAGAAGTGTATAAAATACTAGGGGCGAAATTAATAGACAAATTTTATCTCACAGTCATTGCTAAGCGTCGGTTTTCCCTATCTTACACAGTACGCAATCAGTGTCTTAGCGCCACTGAGGTATTACAAAAACCACGAAAAAACTACCGTTGAAAAAAGGCCCCAGTTCCAAAACTCCTATCCAAAAACTTTTATCCAATGAACGCAGTGATATCTTGTTTGCAGCCAAGTTATCTTGGTACTTAACCTTTTGTTTATTATTAAATCTCGTTTTCTGAGTTCCTCATTTTGTATGTTTTTAACTTCAAACTATCCTCTAACTTGGTTAGTTTTGCTCCTTGTGGTGGTTATATTTATACAAATTGCCGTAATAATCCATAAACTGATGGCATAAAACTTGCCAAGTTTTATATGTTTTTAACTCCAAACTATCCTCTAACTTGGTTAGTTTTCTCCTTGTGGTGGTTATATTTATACAAATTGCCGTAATAATCCATAAACTGATGGCATAAAACTTGCCAAGTTAGAGGATAGTTTGCAGTTAAAAATATAGTAAATGAGACACTCAGAAAACAGGATTTCATAATAAACAAAAGGTTTAGTACCAAGATAACTTGGCCGCAAACAAGATATTACTGTGTTCATTGAATAAAAGTTTTCGGATAGGAGTTTTGCAACTTGGCTTTTTTTCAACGGTAGTTTTTTGTGGGATATCATTTCTTTTTGTAAGTGGAAATAGAAACCTAAGATTGACAACGAGAACGTTTATTAGGAACTTGTGCAATAATCGATTATACTTCCTCCCTAAAACGACACCGTCAAACAGCATGATAAGTGCGAAAGTTCCGGATTTCAGATCTTTCCCTTTACTTTTACAATAAACCTTACCATCGTGCCTCAAAATTTTGATGATCTGTCAGTCAGTCAGTCAATCAGTTAGTCAGTGATAAAATTGCAAATTTTAAAATTACTTACCTCTGAAAGTATTTTGCATAGACTCTTGAAATTTCCAATGTCTTTTTAAAGATAGAAGGAAAATCTTTGTTCCAAATTTCATATCTTTATGATCAATTGAACCTAATATATGAGGGTGTGAAAAGCCGGTTGAATCGGTTCGTGTAAAGATACACTGCCGTGCTTGCTGGATCTTTGTCTTTTCGTTGACTTGACTAATTTCGAACTGTAAAATTATCGTGAAACAGGGCCCCAGGTTTGAGAAATAAAATAAACACAAATTTATCAACATAATGGGATTTTATTTTTTATCCGTGCTTACGTGAAACAATTTTATTTTTACATGAACACATATTTTATAAACATTATATATAATTAGGTACATAATGTGCTATGTATACTGGGTGGATGTTATAAGAAAAATATAGTTCGTATGGATTTTTTTTTGTAAGTTACTTCAGGGCACCTTTACATCCATGATATTCCGGAAACGCAAAAACTCGGTCAGAATTTTCTGGTTCAGCCGGGCTTCGAACCCGCAATCTCCGGATCAGTAATCAATGCTCTTGACCTCTGAGCCACGGGGGTGGTGCGACCTTAGTAACTTGCAATGACATCCATATTTGTAAATTTGTATCCATGTATGTATGATTTCCTTGTAAAAATTATAAATAAAACTACAACTTAAGTTGTGAATATGTTTCAAAATAAAATGGTAATATACATAGAGTAATTTGAGCTTTATTAACTTTTGAACAATCAAAGATGTAGTTATTATATTTGCATCTGTATACGGGACACCCTGTATACAGGGTGTCCCACCAAACTTGGACACCTCAAATTACTCGGCCCCTGAAAGAGTTTTTGAAAAATATAAAAATCTAGGGTACATGTGCTAATTATGCGGTTTCAGTTATGAAATTTTTTTTATACAGGGTGGTTCAAAAGTCAGAAATTGAGGTGTCAACTTTCGATTTTTAAATGGATCAACCTGAATTTTATTTAATAATTTTACTTCTAAATGATTCCTGAGTACTTTTTTAAACAAAAATATTACATACAGGGTGGTTTTTTTTCGACCAATTTTTTTTCTAAATCTTGAATAACTCAAGTTCGGTTCATTTTTTCGATAACAAGAAAAGAATGTGTTTGTGTAATGAATACACGCACTTTCAAATGGCATCAATTTTTTTTATACAGGGTGGTTCACAAGTGAAATAATGACTTGATTTTTTTTAAAACCGAGTTTTTTTAATTTTTTATTTAGGATTAATAATTCTCGTCTAATTTTACACATTTTTCGTTAGTCATATCGAAAAACAAAACTAAAGAGTTGTACAGGGTGAGACATAATTTTTTTGTAACACCCTGTATATGGGCAGTCAAAGAGACGCAAAATTAAATATAAAGACTAAATATGCAAGAAAAACTTTGATTTTTAATTAAACTGAAAAGTTATGGTGTTTTAACTAATATTGTCGCATGGACCACCCTGTAGATATTTTCTTAAACCATCATATGGGTTGTCGAAACTGTCTAAAATTCAACGAGGAGTCCAAATCTGAAAGAAAAAAAATGAATTCAAAAAGCCATGCTCAATTTTGTGTCTACACCTACCTACTTTTTATTTCAAGTTTTAAAATCATTCAGTGTGGACACCAAATTGAAAATGGCTTCAAATTCGTGTTTTTTACTTGTTTTTCCCACATGATTCGAAGTGTTTGTTGAATTTTATACAACTTAGAGTACCTACATGATAGTTTAAGAAAATATCTACAGGGTGGTCCATGCGACAATATTAGTTAAAACACCATAACTTTTTAGTTTAATTAAAAATCAAAGTTTTTCTTGCATATTTAGTCTTTGTATTTAATTTTGCGTCTCTTTGACTGCCCATATACAGGGTGTTACAAAAAAATTATGTCTCACCCTGTACAACTCTTTAGTTTTGTTTTTCGATATGACTAACGAAAAATGTGTAAAATTAGACGAGAATTATTAATCCTAAATAAAAAATTAAAAAAACTCGGTTTTAAAAAAAATCAAGTCATTATTTCACTTGTGAACCACCCTGTATAAAAAAAATTTGATGCCAATTGAAAGTGCGTGTATTCATTACACAAACACATTCTTTTCTTGTTATCGAAAAAATGAACCGAACTTGAGTTATTTAAGATTTAGAAAAAAAATTGGTCGAAAAAAAACCAGCCTGTATGCAATATTTTTTTTTTTTAAGTACTCAGGAATCATTTAGAAGTAAAATTATCAAATAAAATTCAGGTCGATCTATTTAAAAATCAAAAGTTGACACCTCAATTTCTAACTTTTGAACCACCCTGTATAAAATAAATTTCATAAATGAAACCGCATAATTAGCACATGTACCCTAGATTTTTTTATTTTTCAAAAACTCTTTCAGGGGCCGAGTAATTTGAGGTGTCCAAGTTTGGTGGGACACCCTGTATACTTATTTCCGATGGGTTTTCTAACCCACGAGGGCACTCGTGGCTAAACTTGGATAAAATAAAGCTGTATAGAAGAGGTACCTGGATATAAAAGTACGATTTCCAAGTCTAATTTACCTCTCTGAAAGGGAAAGTGATCTCATTATAAGAGAAACCTGCGTAGAAAAAAAAATATCGGAGAAAAAAAACATTTTTTTTTTTTTTAATGTATACAAAACCCGTTTCTCTTCTCTTATATCCAGGTTCTACTGTGCGACTATTCCTGTCAATGGGTGCAATCTTGAAAGAAAAAAAAGTTTGCACTCAGTGGGACCTCAGACCAGGAACTTGCAGTGGTAAATACAGGGTGGATCATTGAAGTGGTAAATACAGGGTGGATCATCCAATTTTGAACAAAGAGGCGCTTTTTCCGTTGAAATGTTGTCCTAGATTTTTCAAATAGCTCGGTTCTGTTGGGAAGACCATCTCTTTGGTTGACCATAAGACATTTTCTTCAGCCTCCTGGGAATAAAATGATAATGTCGCCCTATTTTTACTGCCCGATTAGGACAAATGAGTCCCATTAATCCAGCAGTAATGCCAAGACGTGCTAATATGTGGTCAAAATCCCGAATGTGAGGATAACTTGTCATGTCCCCGCTGGGTTTCGAACCCACATTACCAGATAGACGCCTTGACCACTGAGCTACCACAATAAGTGACCACTGAGTCATTGTGGTGGTTTTGCACTATTGGTATTTCTATCAATCATTAAAACCAGAAAAGTGATAAGTTGTATTAGATGTACATGAATATTAGAAGATACCTGGACAGCTGTTTTGAGCTAATTTGCTCTCATCAGCTGGTAATAATTCGGATTATCTATGCCATCAACTAACCTCTCTCTTTAAATCAGAACTAGTAAAATCCCCGGCATTTTTTTGTCGTTATGGATTTTTCACATGGCTGTTGTCCTATTGGATTGAAGAGTTGGACACATAAATGAACTGAATAGACCAGTACCGGATTAAGGGGGTTGGGTACCCACAGCCGCTCGCCGCTTTGCAAAACGATATAGATCTACATAACCCCCCATTACGTTATAAAATAGCTTTATTGCATACCATTAGAACCGCCAGGAACTCTAGTTTCCAAAAAGTGTCTTTTGTAAATTTACCTAATAAGAAAACTTGTAGGGGTTCAAGCAAGTTGATATTTTTTAATGAAAAATTTCACTTTTTCCACATATTTGTCCCTTTTTCTTTCTTACTGAACTACCTGGCGTCTTCCCCGCTTTTTCTAACGATTCAAAACCATTTTTGAGGAACTAGACGGATTGGATTCGATCTTTCTGCAAAATCCGCTTTGGTACTGATTCTGGTTCTAAGGATGGTTTTAAAATGTTCGTTGACAAGTCTACTTTGATAAAGAAATTAAAAAAAACATCAGATTCTCTTTAATCAGAATAATTGTAGAAATATGTATTATGATATGTGTAGAAAGATGTCATTAGGTGAAATATATAGAAAGTACATCTTCGATTACTATGGATATTTTATTTCTAGTGTTAAATGTTACTTTTTTTAAAGGCAACTGGCCAAATTAATTCCAACCTATCAAAAGGCACTTAAAAAATGCCCAAAGATTTTTTTTCTTCTTTAAATGGTACTAGAAATGCACGTCTAGAAATACAATGCAATGCATCAAGATAAGTAAATTTGACGGCACCGCACTCTAAATAGATACAAAAAGATATCTTGAAAATTCATTTTCAAGGGCAGAGCTGGTTTGGGTGTAAAGTGCTAACTGTTATACCTTGTTTTTCAGCGACTAATTAATTATTTAGTGCAATTTTTGTTTACATTGGTCCATAATATTGTTTTTAACTGTATGAAACCAAAAATTATTCTTGTTGACTTTCTCTCGGTCCATAGATAAATCTTCATAAGAGTAATTCTTTGTTCAAGTAAGATTAATTATTATTATAGTATGTTTTATTAGGAGA
>CM044966.1:3926695-3955555 GCA_024516035.1 Bactericera cockerelli | reverse complement strand
TCGATTGAAGTCAAATCTCGGAAATAATTATTTAATGTAGGTACCGAAATTGAGCCAAATAAGATAATCTTTTATCTAGTTGTTCCAAGAAGTTTTTAAATAGGGACAATTTTGGTCCTGTTTAAGATCCTGACTATGAAACCACTTTAAAAAAAAATCATGAAATTAGACGTTTTGAAATGAAATTCTCAAAAGAAAATTCTGTTCAGGCGGTGTAGTATTATTTTTTTAAATAAATAAATACGTCTTACATGATTTGAGGGATTTCTTTAAATTTAAAATATAGCTCTTGAAGTTTGTAGAAATTTAGCTATGAAATTAACTTGGCAACATTGCATCTCTTATCTTTAGAATGTAAACAAAACTTGTAGCGCACTTTTTAAATTTTATTAGATTATTTATTATTTTAATATTTTCAAATCTTTTCAACGGTAATCAAGTGACTTTTAATAATTGGTGTAACTAGTTAATAAAGTTATTTCCCAGTATTTGATACAGGATAGAAACATTATTCCTACCTGATCTGACCTGTGCTTTTCATAATAAGTTGAATATGAAGTAGCTATGTACTTCTTTCAGTGTCAGAAATAACATTATAATTATGCAGGTTGCAGGTAGCTAAGCACACAGCTTCCAGTGAAGTACTTAAAACTATGAGGCAATATCTGTGTTTTTCATAAATAGTCATTTAAACATCAATGGTAACACAAATTTAAGCTGATTTTATATTTGTAGTAAGTATGTTTTTCTTAGATTTATTTTGTAATCTGGTGGTGGATTTTCTTCCAGTTTTGGATTGTAATTTTTAGTCTTGAACTAACTTTCTTTCCTTCCCAGTTCTAACCCCTCTTTAAAATGTTGTACCTACCTATCTACTGAGGTATAACCCTAATATTTTTATTTTAATTCCTTTTTACCAACTTTTAGTTAATATATTTATTAAGATGAATAAATATTTTTTATTAAGATGAATAATTAATAACAATATTTCAAAGAAACAATGAGATTCCCACAAAATCATGGGGTTCAAACATTGAAAGTAACCCCATTCAGATTAAGAAGTAATGAGGATAAGAAAATATTATGATTACTGGATGTCCAATTTCTCCAATTACTATAACCACCACTAAAAAAGTAAAGCAAATGCCTGCCCCACAGCCATACAGTTCAAGCCTGAATGGTTTATGAAAAATGAATGGCTGTGTACCAGCTCAAGTGTTGATAAATTGTTCTGCTGGCCTTGTTTATTTATTAAGTACCAAGTGTTCTCCAAAAAAAGTACCTATAAAAACTTATATGATGCAAAACTGGTATGAGAGAAAATCATGCTCTGCAGGGAAACAGCCATAACTTACAATGGGCTGTGTTTATGAGACCATAAGAACTAAGATCTGATAAATTAATAATTTTATTTTTTCAATACTTCTGGGTATAATTTGTCTTCACCTAGTCTTGAAGTCAGGAGCCGCCACTGTACAAAAGTCGAAAAGAGAATGAATTGAAAATTAAAAAAAAAAAAAAAAAAATATTGTTTTGTTTGGTTGAAAAGCTTTCTTAGAATATCCGTTAGAGGCGCTTGAGTTTTCGTTATCGTGTATCGTGATGATGCGAAATGTAAAAAAATCTTCTTCCTACGAGACACGAAACCGATAAACTTATCGTTATGGGGATTGATTATCGGGACCCCATAACTAAATGCGAAATGTCTCTAATAGATCTAATTAGGTCGCAGTATTGGTTGTAAGGGTTTCACTTAAAACCCTGCAACCAGATCAGATAACAAAAAGGGTTGGGTGGAAGAGATTGCCATAGGCCTATAACCCCGCCCTATAAACAGACTGTATTTATGACTGGAAATATCTAATAAAGTGTTTAATAATAATAGCTGTAGTCAAGCTGGTTACATCAACAACAACATTGAACTAGATGAGTAAGGCAAAAAGGCTCAGACGTCATTACCTGTGGTGAATAGCTCGCTAATTAGGTTTGACAGCGGAGCTATCTGATTTATAGTCGGATAATGAAGTTGAGTCACAACAACTGTGCCAGATACCTTTGAAAAAAATATGAATATGAGCATAACCATCAGAATTCTAGTTGCCACAAGGTACAAGGAGTTTTTCATTTACGAGAATCTGTGACTCATTTTTTTTTTTACTTGCCTTATCCAATAATTTTTGTAACTAGTCTATGTGTCAATAGACATAGCAACTACACAACAGGACTCCATTTTATTTTAATTCTTATCACACGTATTGAAAATGGTTTCACAGTTTTTCATGCTTTTGCTTATGTTCTCGGTCGTTTCTTTTACTTATGGATCAGATAATGATTTCCAACTCCGAGAGAAGTTAAACAGAAGAAAGCGGGATGAGCTACCAGACGACGATGATGTTAACGCAATAATAGAAAGACTTCGACGAGAGACGATGAGACCGAATCGCGTAAGACGTCGCCCCATGGCCAAACGGCCTCCTGATCCTAGAAAAGAAGAAGTCATTCACAAGTACTTCAAATTAGAAGAGCTAGAAAACCTGATTTTCCGTTTACAAAAGGAGCACAGGGACATTATGAAAGTGTTGCCTCTTGGTCGGAGTGTCGCCAACACAACAATTTATGCCGTGCAGATCAGCCACGATGTGCTGGAGAAGAGAAAGCCACTCAAGCCCATGGTCAAATTCGTGGCGAATATTCACGGAAACGAAAGGATTGGCTACGCCCTTCTGGTATCTATTCTTTGGGTTTTTTAATAAAGTTTTTTTCCCCCCAACAAATACTTGAAATATATTTATTTACATATGATCATCATCACTAAGTTTCAGTAGGGTCCTGAGTGTGTTAGCATGTGTTGGACCCTACCGTACAAGAAAGGCATTTTTGTATATAAAAGTTAACTATTTATTTTTATTTATTTTTTATTGTGCATCATATAAAAAATCCTTGACACAGGTACAATGTTACTAGATTCAAATATGGCATTATAAATGTTCAATCAAGCATGAGGATCTCGAGACCTTTCATTCAATACCCCACTCGATAGGTTTTAATTAAAAAATATAAACCGGCCCTGTTTTTTGGCCCTTTTTCGATTTTTTTTTTTTTTTTTACCACAGTGCGGCCTCATTAGTTTTCACGACCACAAAATTTTACTATTTGAACCAAAAGTTATTTTTTAACGACTCTACAAAATTTAAGAGCCTTGCTTTATTTGATAAAATTAGAAAAGTATTTTTTTTTTACAAAATCGGCCCCCACGAGTGGTCAAAATCGGCTTAAAAAACAATAATTAAAATTTTAGGACCCCAATGATCATGTATACTAAATTTAATCAATTTTGAAGAATCTGGTCGAGAGACAGACAGACAAACGAAAGCCAAATCGACCAGTATCCCAATTAAAACAGAACCTCACTATGTTTTTAATTTCTAATATGTATTTATTTTCATTCATACAATGTTAAAACCGCTCCAAGGCAATCTTTCTTAGGTAGTGTGCCAAGCACAAATGCAACATTACCTCGTATGTTGCCAATACTTAATCTCTGAGATAATGCCAATACTTAATCTCTGAGCCAATGGCAATACTTAATCTCTGAGTCATGCCAATACTTGGGGCGGAATATAGACGTTTTTGTAATACCTCTGTGACGTTAAGTCACGGATTGCGTACTGTGTAAGATAGGGAAAACCGATGCTTAGCAGTAACTTGTGATAAATAATTTGTCTATTAATTCCGCCCTTAATCTCTAAGTCAATGCCAATACTTAATCTCTGAGTCAATGCCAATACTTAATCTCTGTGAGTAAATGCCAATACTCAATCTCTCAGTCAATGCCAATACTTAATCTCTCAGTCAATACCAGTACTTAATCTCTGAGTCAGGAAATTACTTGCTCGTCCATCCCTCGTCTCCTGATCCAAAACTCTAGAAATGGATTTAAATTATCTAGACTTAGCTCCTCCACAGAGGTATATATTTTGGTTTTGTTGACGATATGTTTTGACATCAATTGATGGATTTAAAAAAATATCTATTGATTCAGCCCTTACTGCTATATCTTCTACATGCTATCTTACTGCTATCTCACTTACTGCTATATCTTCTATGTTCAGGTATCTCTTCTACAATACTTAGTGCTTAACGATAATGGCTGCCCACGTGTCACCAGAATGTTGAACGATACTGATATCTGGATTGTTCCAACCATGAATCCGGATGGCTTACAAAAATTAAAATTTGCGGATAAATATCCATTTGACCTGATCGACAAAACCAATGCGAACGGAGTAGATCTGGATGGGAAATTTCCATACAAAGAATTTGAGGAAGACTGGTGAGTGACGGTGGTAGTAGAACTCTAGAACTGGTGAGTGACGGTGGTAGTAGAACTCTAGAACTGGTGAGTGACGGTGGTAGTAGAACTCTAGAACTGCTGAGTGATGGTGGTAGTAGAACTCTAGAACTGGTGAGTGATGGTGGTAGTAGAACTCTAAAACTGATGAGTGATGGTGGTAGTAGAACTCTAGAACTAGTGAGTGATGGTGGTAGTAAAACTCTAGAACTGGTGAGTGATGGTGGTAGTAGAACTCTAGAACTAGTGAGTGATGGTGGTAGTAGAACTCTAGAACTGGTGAGTGATGGTGGTATTAGAACTCTAGAACTGATGAGTGATGGTGGTAGTAGAACTCTAGAACTGGTGAGTGATGGTGGTAGTAGAACTCTAGAACTAGTGAGTGATGGTGGTAGTAGAACTCTAGAACCAGTGAGTGATGGTATTAGTAGAACTCTAGAACAATCTCGATCCCCTTTTTGTAAACGAAAATCAACAACCTCTCATTTATTAGGAGAATAAACGTCCTCATCCTCAATTCTAGCTTCCATTTACAAAGAGTAATGCTATCCCACAAAAAAACTACCGTTGAAAAAAGGGCCAAGTTCCATAACTCCAATCCAAAAAGTTTTAGCCAATGAATGTAATGATATGTTATTAGCGGCCAAGACATCTTGGCACTAAACCAATAATTTCTTTTAATTAAAATCTGTTTTCCGAGTTCCTCATTTTGTATGTTTTTAAATGGAAATAAGGTATAATCACAACAAAGAGCAAAACTGGCCAAGTTAGAGGATATTTTGCAGTTTAAAACATACAATATGAAGAACACAGAAAACGGGTTTTAATAAAAGAAATAGTTTAGTACCAAGATAACTTGGCCGCAAACAAGATATCAGTCATTGGCTGAAACTTTTTGGTTAGGAGTTCTGGAACTTGGCCCCTTTTTTCAACGGTAATTTTTTGTAGGATCCCTTCCTAATGATTGCTCTTGTAAGATAATTTCACCAAGGCAAGTTATGCCATTTCCTCATAAGTTATTTTAATTAGCTTAGGAGATGTTATTTTTGTAAATGTAAAATTGTTATGAAAAAAATAAACCAAATCAAATCAAATCAAATCAAATCTCCTCTCTTGTTGACAGGCCAGGCCAGCCTGAAACCAGGACCATGATGGACTTCATCCTGAACAACCCTTTCGTTCTCTCTGGCAACATACAGGGCGGTGACATGGTTGTCAGCTATCCCTGGGACTATGGGGAAGATTTAAGAATAACCGACGACAATGATGTCTTTTCCCATATAGCCAAGAAATATGCGTATGAAAATAAACTCATGGGTGTGGGACGGGGGTGCACACTTCGAACATTTCGCCCAAATGGTATATCAAATGGAAATTACCTGACAAGAAAATTTGGTGGTAAGTATGAACGTGGTATTGTGTAAATTTTTATTAACAAATCAATAAGTAAAACAAAATTTAATGAGATATTTCTTAACTCAAGAGATGAAAAAAAGTAACTTATCTCTTTCAACTTCCTTGTCACCGTGGCAGAGTGAGTTAGCGCGCTAGGCATTGCACGCACGGTGACCTGGGTTCGATCCCTAGCAGGGCAGGATTTTTTCTGCTCTGTAATTGGGTGTTCGGGGTCTACTTATACCTCGTGAGGAAAAATGAGTAGCTGCTTTAATGTTAGCAGCGACCAGTGGCGGAATTATAGGCAAAAATAATATATTAAAATTACGGAAAAGACCTATAATTCTGCGCTACCCTCTAAAATTGTGATATAATAACACAAAGAAACACATTTATATTTATTTATTTCAACTTCAAAATATTGTAATTTGTTCTTCAGGTATTCTTCAACTGTGTCTTCTCAAATTGTGACTTGTTCCTCAGGTATGCAAGACTTCAACTTTGTCTTCTCAAATTGTGACTTGTTCCTCAGGTATGCAAGACTTCAACTGTGTCTTCTTAAATTGTGACTTGTTCCTCAGGTATGCAAGACTTCAACTATGTCTTCTCAAATTATGACTTGTTCCTCAGGTATGCAAGACTTCAACTATGTCTTCTCAAATTATAACTTGTTCCTCAGGTATGCAAGACTTCAACTATGTCTTCTCAAATTATGACTTGTTCCTCAGGTATGCAAGACTTAAACTGTGTCTTATCAAATTATGACTTGTTCCTCAAGTATGCAAGACTTCAACTGTGTCTTCTCATATTGTGACTTGTTCCTCAGGTATGCAAGACTTCAACTGTGTCTTCTCAAATTATGACTTGTTCCTCAAGTATGCAAGACTTCAACTGTGTCTTCTCAAATTATGACTTGTTCCTCAAGTATGCAAGACTTCAACTGTGTCTTCTCAAATTGTGACTTGTTCCTCAGGTATGCAAGACTTCAACTGTGTCTTCTCAAATTATGACTTGTTCCTCAAGTATGCAAGACTTCAACTGTGTCTTCTCAAATTGTGACTTGTTCCTCAGGTATGCAAGACTTCAACTGTGTCTTCTCAAATTGTGACTTGTTCCTCAAGTATGCAAGACTTCAACTGTATCTTCTCAATTGTGACTTGTTCCTCAGGTATGCAAGACTTCAACTATGTCTTCTCCAACTGCTTCGAATTGACCCTCTATCTTTGCTGTTTGAACTCCCCCAACGAGACAAAACTTGACATTTACTGGAAGCACAACCTAAATTCCATGCTGTCCTTCATAGAAAGCACTCGTCTAGGGCTCTACGGTACGGTGAAGGACACGAACGGCCAACCTATCAAAGATGCTGTCATCCAAGTAGCAGGGAGGAAGAAAGAGGTCAAGACGACGGTAGACGGGGAGTACTGGCGCCTGCTGGTCTGGGGAATGTACCAGATAACAGCCATTGCTCCCGGGTTCATAAGTCAGGAAGATAAAGTGACTATATCCGAAAACCACCCATACGTTCAACATGATTTCGTTCTGACCCCTCAAGGAATTCACGGGGTAGTACAAGACGAGAATGGCTGTGTTATCAAAAACGCTGTTGTTCAAAAACTTTGTTCAAAGGACCTTTGTTCATGTTTATTAAAGAAAACGTCAAATTAAATAAGAAGGGAGAATACAAGTGTACAGTAGAGGCACTGAATAAATCGACTGAAATTATAGTAAGCGCGCCTGGCTACATAGAGCAGACAAAAACGTTTAATTTAACCGAGGAGAATCCTTATGTTCAACAGGATTTCTTTCTGCAGAAAAAGAAAAAATCCAAATTTCTAGGTTGTATTTAGGTAATGCTTGAATTTCAGTTATTTTGGATTTGTGTTTTGTTTTAGTTATAACTTATAAAGTAATTCGTTTTTGTGTGTGTAGTTGTATACATGTTTTTTTTATATTTTTATTTATTTGTATTTACATAAGATGTTTATATATATATAATAATGGTAATATTCTAGCGCAAGGATCCGTGGTTCGGATACCACCTAATGCTTGGATTTTTCCTCGATTATTTGAGCTTGTGACCAAATAATAATATGACTCTGAGGGTTAGGTGGTAGAAAATGTTTTGAGCCTGGTATTCACCTTCAACTAACGAGTATTATTATTATTATTATTTCTCTCAGGTATCTCCTCTCGAGGGTGTGAGAACCATCCCCGAGAGGGTGTTACACCTGGAGCGGATCTATGATCAAGTTCCCTGGTGTTGCTCTGTTCACAATGAGGGAAAGATGTATTGAGTTTTTAAAACTTCTGTAGAAAAAAAAAGAGAGAGAAAGAGAAAAAGAGACTGAAAGAGAGAGAAAGAAAGAGAGAGAAAGAAAGAGAGAGAGAGAGAGAGAGAGACAGGGTGGGAGGAAGAGAGAAAGAAATAGAAAGAGAGAGAGAGACACACAGAGATAGGAGCTATGAAGGGAATAAAGATGGAAAGATTACTTGCTGACCCAGATTAAAAAGTGAAAGAATCCGTTTTGCAATTTCCCTCTCTCTCTCTCTCTCTCTCTCTCTCTCTCTTTCCCTCTCTATCTCTCTCACTCTTTCTTCCTCTTTCTCTTTCTCTTTATGTTTCTCTCACTCACTCTCTTTCTCTCTCTCTCTCTTCGTCTTACTGTCTCTTCCCTACATTCTCTCTACTCTGCACTCTTTCTCTTTCTTTCTTTCTTTCTCTTTATCTTTCTCTTGTTCTCTCTCTCTCTCCTTTATATCAATCTTCTACAACCATTTACTTCTTCTCACTCAGACTGGTATGTGTCAGTGAGAAAGAGAGGGAGAGAGAGTGAGAGAGAGAGAGTGAGAGAGAGAGAGTGAGAGAGAGAGAGAGAGAGAAAAGAAAGAGAGAGAGAAAGAAAGAGAGAGAGAGAAACAGAGAGAGATAGTGAGAGTTAATATGGAGATGATAAACCTATCCTCTAAATAATAATATACTGGCTATTGGATTTTATTTATTTAACTGCAGGCTACAGGGTGTACTCATATCTCGCAAGACATATATGAGAAGTCTTTTGTACATAATATGGAGTGCAGTGTTCAGTATGTGTGTATAACATGACCACACTAATTGTAGGGCAAATTCTAATGGCAAATATTCAATTTGGAAGAAAATGCCGAAGGCATTACACCACCCTTGATCAGGCTCTGTTTATATTTATTTCATAACTTATTATTATGTTCATTGTATATAAAAAAAAATTGTAAACAAAGCTATATCTAATTGTTTATAAATTCCAAAAAATAATAACACTCTTTAGTGAAAGGTAAAAACCAGGCGGTCTTTTTTTTGTTGAAGGAAGGTCTTTTTTATCATAAAATTCAGGTAATTGTTTCCTGCACGCTATAGATATGTGGACCAACCTTTAATCAGGGGAGACGGGGGGAAATTCCACTTCGAAAATTCCAGTCAAATCTTTTTTCCCCTTTCCAATAGGAAAAAATCCCACGGGTGCCATTCTTTTTTTCCCTATTCCATGTGGACTCAATGTTTTTCCCCCTTTTCGAGGGAGAAAAACGTATGCCAGAGATGAGTGTAATTTGTCCCACCAGGGAATTTGTGACATTCATATTTTATACCAGCAGAGAGCAGGAGTAGACATAAGATAAATATGGCATTGAGGGAGAAGGAAAGAGAGGGAGGGAGGAAGAGAGAAATAGAGAGAGAAGGAGAAAAGAAGGGAGAGGGTGAAAGGGAGAGAGGAGGAGAGAGAGAGAGCGGGAGAAAGAGAGAGGTAGAAAGATACAGAGAGAAAAAGGGATAATTTGAAAGTGAAAGACAAGGAGTAGAAGGGAGAAAAAAAAAAGAAAAAAAGAACAAGAGAAAGAGGAAAGAAAAAAAATGGGGAAGAATGATGGAGAAAAGAATATCTAAAGGGGTAAAATATAAAAATAGAGAGAGGGAGAGTGAGTCAGCGAGAAATGATTGCTGATAGAGATAGGACACGTCTGAGTGCGTCAGCTTAATTGCGTACTTGTGATTATCACTCCTTCAAGATAAGTCTGCATCCTTCTATACAGGATGTACTCGTGATAATTACTCCTTTAAGATAAATCAGCAGCCCATCTGATGTTCATACAAGGTGATTATCACTCCTTTTAGATAAGTCAGCAGCCTTGCTGATCTCTATACCGGGTCAATTCATGATAATTACTCCTTTAAGATAAGTCAGCAGCCCATATGATCTTGATACAGCGTGTTATCGTGATTTTCACTCCTTTTAGATAAGTCAGCAGCCTTGCTGATCTCTATACAGGGTGTAGTCGTGAAAAGCATTCCTTGAAGATAAGTCAGCAGCCTTGCTGATCTCTTTACCGGGTGTACTAGTGATAAATACTTATTGAAGATAAGTCAGCAGCCCATCTGATCATCATACAGGGTGTTATCGTAATTTTCACTCCTGTTAGATAAGTCAGCAGCCTTGCTGATCTCTATACAGGGTGTAGTAATTTAAATCACTCCTTGAAGATAAGTCAGTAGCCCTGTTGATCCCTGTACGGGGCGTACACATGATTATCACTCCTTTAAGATAAGTCAGCATCCCTCTATACAGGATGTACTCGTGATAATTACTCCCCTAAGATAAGTCAACAGCCGTGCTGATTTTTATAAAAGCTGTACTCGTGACAATCACTCCTTTCAAATAAGTCAGCAGCCGTGCTGATTTTCATTCGAGTGTACCCGTGACAATCACTTCTTTTAGATAAGTCAACAGCCCTACTGATCTCTATACAGGGTGTAGTCGTGACTCTTACTCCTTTAAGATAAGTCAGCAGCCGTGCTGATCTCTATACAGGATGTAGTCGTGATTATTACTTCTTTAAGATAAGTCAGAAGCTTTGCTGAACCCCTAAACACACTTACAATATAATACCTATACATATACACGCTACATATACCTCACCTAGCCTAGGTGGGGCCAGAAAGCCAGCAACACGAGCGTTTGAAATTAAATGGTCACCCGTCCATGTTAATCAACATTCAGCCCAGAGAGAGAATGAGAAATTTCAGAAACTGTATGAGAAATTTCTGAGACTGATTGAGAAATTTCAGAACTGAATGAGAAAATTCAGAGACAGAATGAGAAATTACAGAGACTGAATGAGAAATTTCAGAGACTGAATGAGAAATTTCAAAGACAGAATGAGAAATTTCAGAGACTGAATGAGAAATTTCAGAAACAGAATGAGACATTTCCGAGACTGAATGAGAAATTTCAGAGACTGAATGAGAAATTTCAGAGACTGAATGAGAAATTTCAAAGACAGAATGAGAAATTTCAGAGACTGAATGAGAAATTTCAGAGACTGAATGAGAAATTTCAGAGACTGAATGAGAACTCGTGTATGCTACGTGCCGTCGACGCTGAGAGAGAGAGAGAGAGAGATCAATAAAAGGAGAGAGAAAATGAGTGGGGACAATTTAGTCCCTCGGACAGGCCAGTCTATCCCCCCCCCCCTGTCTCTTATTAATAAATTATTGAAAATATATTATCCCACCTCTTCCTCCCTCTCTCTCTCTCTTCCTCTCTCTCTCTTCCTCTCTTTCTCTCTTCCTCTCTCTCTCTCTCTCTCTCTCTCTCTCTCTCTCTTCCTCTTCCTCTACATCTCTCTCCGTCCCTCTCTCTCTCTTTTCCATCTAATTTACGAAACATAAATTTTAATTAAGGGAATTAAAACATTATTCCAATTTTGCATGTTGATTTTCACTGGTAATATCCCTCCCTTTCTCTCTACATACATTGTCCTGTATCCCTTCACTAAATTCATCTTCTCCCTTGCTCTCTTCAATCTTCTTGTCTCTGTTTTGATAGTTTTCTCTTTACACTTCTCTTTCATTCTTCTTTTCTCTATTTTCATCTCTTTGTTATTTTATATGATTTCTCTCTTTCTCTCTCTCTACCTCTCTCGCTCTCTCTCTTTTTCTATTTATTTCTCCTCTATCTCATATCTCCCTTTTCTCTCCCTCTGTCTGTTTCATTCCCTTTCTTTCTATTTCCATCTATATGTTATTAAACATATTTGATCAAGTTTTATTTACAAATAACATAGAATATTATACAAACATAGAAATTAAAATTAACAAAACAAAACTTGATCAAGGGCGATGCTAATGCCAACGGCATTCTCTTCCTTTATGTTCGTTCTCTCTCTCTCTACATCTCTCTCTCTCTCTCTCTCTCCCTCTCTCTCTACCTCCCTCTCTCTCTTACCTCCCTCTCTCTCTCTACCTCCCTCTCTGTCTCGTTCTACCTCTCTTTCTCGCTCCTCTCTATTCTATACAGGGTGTCCCACCAAACTTGGACACCTCAAATTACTCGGCCCCTGAAAGAGTTTTTGAAAAATAAAAAAATCTAGGGTACATGTGTTAATTATGCGGTTTCAGTTATGAATTTTTTTTTATACAGGGTGGTTCAAAAGTCAGAAATTGAGGTGTCAACTTTCGATTTTTAAATTGATCGACCTGAATTTTATTTGATAATTTTACTTCTAAATAATCCCTGAGTACTTTTTTAAACAAAAATATTACATACAGGGTGGTTTTTTTTCGACCAATTTTTTTTCTAAATCTTGAATAACTCATGTTCGGTTAATTTTTTCGATAACAAGAATAGAATGTGTCTGTGTAATGAATACACGCACTTTCAATTGGCATCAAATTTTTTTTATACAGGGTGGTTCACAAGTGAAATAATGACTTGATTTTTTTTAAAACCGAGTTTTTTTCAATTTTTTATTTAGGATGAATAATTCTCATCTAATTTTACACATTTTTCGTTAGTCATATCGAAAAACAAAACTAAAGTGTTGTACAGGGTGAGACATAATTTTTTTGTAACACCCTGTATATGGGCAGTCAAAGAGACGCAAAATTAAATATAAAGACTGAATCTGCAAGAAAAACTTTGATTTTTAATTAAACTAAAAAGTTATGGTGTTTTAACTAATATTGTCGCATGGACCGCCGTGTAGATATTTTCTTATACCATCATATGCGTAGTCCAAACTGTCTAAAATTCAACGAGGAGTCCAAATCTGAAAGAAAAAAAAATGAATTCAAAAAGCCTTGCTCAATTTTGTGTCTACACCTACCTACTTTTTATTTCAAGTTTTAAAATCATTCAGTGTGGACACCAAATTGAAAATGGCTTCAAATTCGTGTTTTTTACTTGTTTTTCCGACATGATTCAAAGTGTTCGTTGAATTTTATACAACTTAGAGTACCTACATGATAGTTTAAGAAAATATCTACAGGGTGGTCCATGCGACAATATTAGTTAAAACACCATAACTTTTTAGTTTAATTAAAAATCAAAGTTTTTCTTGCATATTTAGTCTTTACATTTAATTTTGCGTCTCTTTGACTGCCCATATACAGGGTGTTACAAAAAAAATATGTCTCACCCTGTACAACACTTTAGTTTTGTTTTTCGATATGACTAACGAAAAATGTTTAAAATTAGACGAAAATTATTAATCTTAAATAAAAAATTAAAAAAACTCGGTTTTAAAAAAAATCAAGTCATTATTTTACTTGTGAACCACCCTGTATAAAATTTTTTGATGCCAATTGAAAGTGCGTGTATTCATTATACAAACACATTCTATTCTTGTTATCGAAAAAATTTAACCGAACTTGAGTTATTCAAGATTTAGAAAAAAAATTGGTCGAAAAAAAACCACCCTGTATGTAATAATTTTGTTTAAAAAAGTACTCAGGAATCATTTAGAAGTAAAATTATCAAATAAAATTCAGGTCGATCCATTTAAAAATCGAAAGTTGACACCTCAATTTCTGACTTTTGAACCACCCTGTATAAAAAAGATTTCATAACTGAAACCGCATAATTAGCACATGTACCCTAGATTTTTTTATTTTTCAAAAACTCTTTCAGGGGCCAAGTAATTTGAGGTGTCCAAGTTTGGTGGGACACCCTGTATGTTTGTTCTCTCTCTCTCTCTCTCTCTCTCTCTCTCTCTCTCTCTCTCTACCTCTCTACCTCTCTCTCTCTATCTCTCTCTCTCTCTCTCTTTCTCTCTATTTCTATTTATTTCTCCTCTCTCTCTCTCTCTCTCTCTCTCTCTCTGAACCTCCCTCTCTCTCTCCCCTACTCTCTATTTCTATTTATTTCTCCTCTGTCTCATATCTCCCTTTTCTCTATGTTCGTCTCCCTTTCTCCTTATTTCCATCTATATTTTCGCTCTCTCTCTCTCTCTCTCTCTCTCTCTCTCTCTCTCTCTCTCTCTCTCTTTCTCTCTACCTCTCTGTCTCGCTCTCTCTCTCTTTTTTTTATTTATTTCTCCTCTATCTCATATCTCCTCTATCTCCGTCTTTTTCATTCCCTTTCTCTCTATTTCCATCCATATATTCGTTCTTTCTCACTCCACTTATTTCTCGCTGCTCTTTCTCTTGTCTCCCTCTCTCTAATTTTCTCTTTGATTTTTCCTTTCGCTCTCTCTAGTTAACATTATATTTTTTTTTTTTTAAGTTAATATTTACTAATTCTAATTAACTCTTAGCTTAGGGGAATTATGGTGTAAAAAAATCAATAAAACAATTTTTAATAATGATTGTTAATCAATCTATCTCCATCTCTTATATATTGTCTCTTTCTTTCTCTTTCTCTCTACTCATTCTTCTGTTTCTCATGCCCTTTTTTTTCAACAAATACTTGAAATATATTTATTTACATAATTATAATCATCTTCTTCTCATTTAATCACAAAGTTTCAGTAAGGTCCTAAGTGCGTTAGCATGTGTTGGACCCATCCGTACAAGAAAACCATATTTGTATTATAAAATTTATATGTTTCCATCACTTTTCCTTTCTCTTTTTATATATCCCCCTCTCTTTCAAAATCTCTATGTATTGTTAGGGTAGATCATTTATTCATCATGTGATATCAGTTATTTAGTAATAAATTATGCAAAGAGATGCTTTTGTGCTGAATTCGTGCTATGCAGAACAGTTTATCTAATATTCATTTGATGAATTTTCCCTTTGTCCTCCCATGTCTGTCCCGGTAGCTCAGTAAAGTAAAGGGTTGGGTGGAAGAGATTGCCATAGGCAATAACCCCGCCCTTTAGTTAGGACATTTATGTTTTCAAATATTTTCTATTCTTTTTCATTTTTATTGTATATATTGTTTTTTTGATTTTTCACTGTTAAAATTATTATTTATATGTACATAATGTCCTTTTGTATCTAATAAAGAATTATATAATAATAATAATAATAAAGGCGGCACTCTGTGAATCCAGAGATACCAGAGGTCGCGGGTTCGAAACCCAGCCGGGACATGACAAGTTATCCTCCCATTTGGGATTTTTACCACATAATAATACGTCTTGGGCTTACTGCTGGAATAATGGGACCTAATAGTTCTAGATGGGCAGCATACATCAGGTGATATCATGGTTATTATTATGTCTTTATTTCTTCCTCGTTCTCTGCATCTCTTTCTCGCCTTTCTTCTTATTCTGTATGTACTGTATCAAATATTTTTGTGAAGGATTTACATTTTACAAACAACACTTTTTTTTTTTTAAGTGGGGTTTAACGTCGCTTTCAACTGCCATGGTCATATCACGACGGGGGTTTTACCCTCCATTCGCAGGAAACTCACAAACCTGCTACTCACATTGACCTCACCCAGCCTGAGTGGGGCCGGGAAAAGCCAGCGTCACGAGAATTAGAATTTGAATGGTCACCCATCCAAGTCTTAACCTCGCTGGATGTCGCTTAACTTCGGTGTTCTGAAGGGAACCGGTGTATTCAACATGCCATCGACGCTGGCTCAACAACACTTTTACATTCGAGAGATATACTAACATCTAAAGAGGAATCTTAAATAGAACCCTATTAATTGTAATACCTACACTTCCGAAAAGTAGTAGACAATGAAAGTTATTATTTGTGTTAAAATAATGCAATTATTTATGTTGTTCAATTTAAAATTAAGACAGGGCTGGATTTATTTAAAGTAATGTGGAAATCTGGAATCAACAACAACACTCAGTGTAGTTATTTAGCATAGATTATATTAAAAAATAGAATAGTTTTTACAAAAGTGAAAGAAAAATAACCCCTTGACAGCTCCCCTAGTAAAACTAATGGTATCAAAAAGGCATGAACATATTATAATTCTTTCAAATAGTTAGACATGTGTTTACCAATCAACTTTTTTCTAACAAAAATAACTGAACCTTGTAAAATGTAATGTACGATATCTACGGCCCTGTTTTGGTTAAAAATCTCAAACTTGTCTTAAAATACTTATTATGTCAACTACTTTTCAGAAATGTAACAGAAATAGGGTGGTTCCGTTTCAGAGTCAAAAGTTGACCCACCCTGGTAATGATAAAAAATCAAAACCTATAGTAGAAAAGGTTTCCCCTCGATAAATATAATGGTACACATGTTTTAGCGAATTTTAATCCGTTTTCTAGATATTTCGAGTGGCTCTTTTTTTTCGGCGGACCCTGTATATTAATCACGATGTAAGAACAAACATCAGAAGTGTCAAACTTGGTCGTCATCAAGGATCGGTTCTTAGTCTTCAGTTAATGAATGTGATATTGTGATTACTGAAAATATAAAAGATTTCTATGCTCTACATGTATATCCTGAAACACAAAATGTAAGTGTTGGACAGAGGATATTCAATAAGAGATTACAGTGGTAGGGGCATGTTGGGAAAAGATTTGAAAACTAAATTAGTAACAAAGTTGAGATAGGTCAAATGACAAAGAGGAAGACCAAAGAAGAAATGGAGAATAGTATTAATCAAGAACTACTTGAAAAACAAATAAAGCGCGATGAGGACCTTCACCTTCAGGCTGCCTTGAGATTACTTAAAAAAAAGTCAACACCGTTTGAGAGAAAAAAGAGATTTATTTAAGAGTAGAAGAATCACCCTCCACTTCATCCATCTCTATAAATTTCTCTCGATCTCCTTGCATGTTCTTAGTTTCTCTCTACATTTTATTCATCTACCTTCTCCTCGTTCACTATCTCTCTTTTTCTCTACATTAATTCTCTTTATTTTTTAGTATTTGTCTTTCTACATGTTTTCTCTTTGGAAATACATTATCTGTCTCTCTTCTTCTTAGCATTTTCCTTCTCTCATTTTTCCCAAAAATAATTTTTTTCTCTCCTTTCTCTACCTAACCTCTTGTTCATCCTCACTCAATGGTGTTTTAATAATACCCTATATTTAAAATAGCATTCATGAATTTAAATATTCATAATTCATTACTTTTTTCAGAGATATTTTTTTCATCATTATATTTTCTAATTCTAAAGTATTTTATTATAACTGAAATGTTTTAATAAATCCCCAACCATTATTAATACTAGCTCAATGCACGCACTACGCCATTTTCCTTCTATACCCGTGCCTGGCTCACTTCCACTCATACCTCGTGAGGAAATATGAGTAGTTACTTGTGAGTGTAACGACTAACGAGACTAGTGGTGACATTTATTTATTTAGAAACTCTTTATTAGTAGGTAGAACATATATACAGACAAATAATGGTAAAAACTAAATATAAAATTGACAATATTAATAAATGTAGAACATACAGGGTGGACCAAAAAAACGTTTACACCCGTTAATGGTAGATTACTGACGACATTTCCAGGCCGGATCTGCAATCCGTTTTTTCGGATTCCCCTTCGTAACTGCAGAAAGTGATTTTTTGCAACTTTCCGAAAAAGTCCGACTTTGGCTTATTCTTCAGGTCAGTACTTTTTTCCTGTTAAAGATGAGTTCATTCTGAACAATTTTGCAGAAAGCCAACAAAATTTCAATGTTTCTAGCTACACTACTTTGTTTTTTACGATTTGGTTTGTCATATTTTTTAACACCTGAACAGAAAAAAAACACAAAAAAAAAACTTTTTTACTAAATAAAACACTCGACATTTGTCCGAACGAATTTTGGCACAGAATGGGCAAGTTTGATAAAAGTTGGCGGCCGCCCCGAGGATGCTAAAAAATAATTTTACGATTTTTTATCACGTGATCTTCTGGGAAAAATTATTAGATGTTTGCCAAAAACTCTTCAAAAATCCTAAGAGTTTTCTAGCTGTAGACTGTGTAAGGGCGTCTTGTATTGTTTACAAATATTGTTTACATTGCTTTTTTTGAATACCGCGGTCTCACATGCCTTCATCAGCCAGTTTAGGAAAATTCAAATGATAAATTTCGTGCTTCTCAGATTGTCAGTGGTGTTAGCTAGATGTGGTAGTGCTAGGAGTGTTAGTCGTATAACCTAGGTTCAATTCTCGACGGTCAATATTATTTTTATTATCAAAAAAATCTGATGGAATATTTTATTCATACCTGTATCGAACCTGTTGTAACACCAACAACTTATGGTTTTTTTGGGGGTAATACCATCTGTAAATTGAGTTATATCAGATACTATTGGTATCACAATAAACATAATTATTATTCATGTAAGCCCCTGAGAGACTGCCTTGATAATGTAAGGATGGTTTTTCTTTTGCTTCCCTACGAGAGAAAAAAAAACTAGTGAATTTTCCAAACGAAAATAGAGTTTAAGAAATAAATCCAGGTAAATATGTAGGTAGGTTCTTCTATCATAAACAATACTAATTAAATAACAAATATTTACCGATTGCCAACTCTTAATAGAAGTCTTGAAAAAAACAAGATAATATTTTGTAAAATTAATAAACTTTTGCAGTCTTTATTATGTTTTATACTATTTGATATAACCAAAAAGGTATTTAAAAAAACATTTTGTGTTAGTATGTTCAATGAGAAACGATTCGACGCGCACGATTAGCTCAGTGGTAAGCTAGTCCACCCGGTCCGAACGCCAGAGCCAGCAAAAAAATTCATGACTACTAAATAAAAAAGACTGTTGCCATTTTTTATGTAGCCATAGTACACACTATGGATTCTCCTCACACAAATTTTTGAAACCAATGGTGAGTTTAGTACCTTAGTTCTAACTCAAAACTCTTTCTCTCTCTCTCTCTCTCTCTCTCTCTCTCTCTCTCTCTCGCTCTCTTTCTCTCTCTCTCTCTCTCTCTCTTAGAGGAACTGTTGGAAGTGGCGTCCACCTTCCTGGATGCAAAGGTTGAACATCTTCATCATGTTCCGTCGAATGTTGCGGAGGATTCCAGGTTTTTCTGTCAGGTCATCGAATGCCAACAGGATTCTTGCTACCAGATTTCGTAAACTATGTTTTTCACGTGATCCCAAATGTTCCTGTTGGCAACTCCATATGCTAAATGCGTATCTGCCATTTCAGCATCCGAATTATAATAATGTAACTTGTACTGAAAAAACTCAAGAAGTTTAAAGATAATATTTCATAGAATGCAGAAAAATATGCTTGAAAACTATCATCGAGAAATAAACAATCATTCATTTGACTGGCCTTTAATTAATTTCAAGGAAAATAATTATCAGACATAAATAGCTAATTACTCTTTGAGTACAAGACGACCCTACACGGTCAACACTTTTAAGATTTTGAACATCATTTTTTGAGACTTACCTAATTTGTTTACCCAGAAGATCACGTGATAAAAAATCGTAAAATTATTTTTTAGCATCCTTGGGTTGGCCGCCAACTTTTATCAAACTTGCCCATGTCTGTGCCAAAATTTGCTCGGGCAAATCTTGAGTGTTTCAAAGTGTAAAAAATTTACATGAGAATTTTTTTTCTATTCAGGTGTCAAAAAAGATGCCAAACCAAACCGTAAAAAACAAAGTAGTGTAGCTAGAAACAACGAAATTTTGTTGGCTTTCTGCAGAAATGTTCAGAATCAACTCATCTTAAACAGGAAAAAAGTTCTGACCTGAAGAATAAACCAAAGTCGGACTTTTTCAGAAAGGTTCAAAAAATCACTTTGTGCAGTTATAAAGGCGAATCCGAAAAAACGGATTCCAGATCCGTCCTAGAAATGGTGTCAGTAATCTACCATTAACGGGTGTAAACGTTTTTTTTGGTCCACCCTGTATATACAGACAAATAATGGTAAAAATTAAATAAAAAATGACAATATTAATAATATAAACAGGGGAAAAAAATAACCAAAATATATACATAATATGTTAGGACTTTTAGTTAGGACATATTATGTCCTAACTAAAAGGCGGGGTTATTGCCTATGGCAATCTCTTCCACCCAACACCCAACAAAAATAATGTTGAGCATTTAGAAAAGCGATGGAGGATCAAAACCGACCTCAGTAGCTTGATGAATAGCATTGCGGACTTGTAACCTGAAGGTCAGTGGTTCAAGTCCCGGGTTCAGCGTAGATTTATTACAATATAGTAGTGCTTTTTTCAGACTGTCGGCTCGAAACAGGGAATCCCATTACGTTAACAGTAATGTTAGTAAAGCGACTTTGAGTAGTTGTGATAAATTACGAAAGTGATTCACACAAATATATGATAACTTTAGAAAAAACTTTTTTTTTTTACTTTGGTCTTCAATCCTCTCGAGGCTTTAGGATTGACCATCACAAATATGAAGTTCATACTTACTTAATTTTTGCTTTTTCATACACATTGTAGATAATTTACTGATGCATCTTTCATTTTATATAATATATGTATGTACCTGAAACATAAAAAAATGAAACTATTAATGAAACTCAAACACTTATATCAAACACCTCAGCGGAGGTGTGAACAACCCCTCAGACAGCGCGGCAGAGAGTATGATTATTATTATTGTTATATTTAATACATTATAAAACTAGGATTCTTTCAATTTTCACTCACAAAATCGAGTTTCGGTGAGTGAAAATTTAACATTGCTTTCAACTGCATGGTCATATCACGACGGGGGTGTTACAATCCATTCTCGGGAAACTCACAAACCCAAGTTAACCTCAACCAGCCTGGGTGGGGCCGGAATGCCGGCATCACGAAGTCTTCACCTCACAGCACGTTGCCTAACTTCGGTGATCCTACGACAATCGGTGCATTCAACGCACCATCGACACTGTCTATGATAACTTTCTAAATTTTATGGTTATTTCAAATATTTGAGTACTAATCTCTCGGTGCAATAGTTAGTTTTTCATTTTTTCCATAACTGTTAATACACTTTTATTAAAATTTTAGCTATAATTTTGTATTTTATATTATAATTTTTTTGTGTGAATATTCTAAACTTTTCAACGGGTATTTTTTTCTTCTAGGTCAGCGTTTCCCAAACTCGTGTCCACGGACTTCGATGGCTTTGCTATGATAAGCAACTTCGCATCTGTTAGAGGGGGCGGCACAGAAATGAAAGTTTGGAAACATTTAGCTCAGGTGCTTTTTTTAAAGTTCACCCCATTCTATTTTTTCTTATCTCTCTTCTTCCTTATTTTATTATTCTTCTCTTTCTTCTTCTTTTAAAACTTCTTCTTTTTCTTCTCCCTCTGTATCTACTGCTTCTTTATCTTTGAATATTCGAAGCCACTAGCCATTCCGATACCATCTGATTTATTACCTTTCGTTCTTACCAATCCCCCTGTTTAAAATTCTCCTTTCTTAGTTTCTTACTCTCTCAAGAGCTCTCTTACTATTACTCCTCTATCTTTTTATTTATTTACTTCTTTCTATCTCTCGCCTTTTCTATTTCTAACTTTACCTATATCTCTTTTAAATTCTCTTTTCTTACTTCCTTTAAAATTTTATGATACAATTCAACTTAAATCTTTGATGAACCTTGGGACTTAGTGGAATATCTTGAGGGCACAAATAGCTCAGTAGTTAAACACTCGCTTGCTATGCGGAAGGTCTAGAGGTTTGAACCCCCGCGCCGACAAAAATTTGTATTCAAAATTTGGTTACATTTGTTTGTAAGGGATACCTTCCGGTGCACTCGTGGTTGACCCAGCACTTAAATGGGAAGTATAGTGTCATTTCTCGGCCATCAGATTGGAGGCATACTACGGGATGTGCAACCTAAAACACAAACCACAAGCGTCTACAATAGCTGCTTTTTATTATTATTTTATTGGGAATGGGGCAAAAATAACGTCATACAACCACTTTATTGTAGCTGCTGTTTCATGAATACGACATTAAAAAAGCTGTGAAACACTGATCTTTTAAAACAAACAAAAAATATGCATACTCCCTTTTGAATTGTCCTCTTTGAAATTTGAACATAGGATTGTTCAGAAAACGTCATGAGCCTTACAGAACCACTTTCATCCAACTGTTCCGTTTCTCAGAAATTATTGATACTGGCGTCCTCCGTGCTCGATGCACAGGTTGCATCTTCGACATGCTTCTTCTGATATTTCTGAATATGTTTCTCATCTCTTTGAACCGTTCGAAAGCTACAGCAATTCTGGCAACAAGGTCTTCGTGGCTGCCCACAGGGATAAGCCCCATACACAAAAATCAATTGGATTTTGTTCGGGGGACCTGGCTGGTCATGGGTTGGGGCGCCCTCCGCGACTAATCCACCTCCTTAGAAATGTTCGGTCGAGAATAAAAAGGTAATAATTTTAAGAATTGACTGACCAGTTTTTCATTTTTCACATAATCAATATGAGCTTTTCAAAAGCTATGAGTTTTAATATGTTGATTGACATGATAGCAAATTGGGCGAATCACATTTTTCGGCCAATCCTGCGTCTTTTCTCCGGTTTTACTAGTCCGATTTCAATGATCGTGGAGTCTAATGTTAGGAAACAAAACAGACATGTTTTTCAAAAGAGTGTCAGATTTCCACCGGGGAAAAATTTCTAGTAAATCAACTACAAAGTGTGGCGGAAAAACTGCAACCACCAAACTCTGGATCAGTTTGTCTCTTAGAAACAGGTAAGGGTTTATTTCTAGCATGTTGCGATGATGATTTTAGGTGTAAAATATTGTGCAAATTACAAAAATTAAATCAATTTTTTCCATAATGTAGTGAAATGAAAGTTATTGCACTACAACTGAGGCCAAGTCTGATTTATTAAAAAAAAACTACAAAATGGCGATTATCTTCGAAACCAAGGGAGATTGACCTTTTTGTATGGGTATATTTCTTGTCAGAGATGATCCAATGAATCACCAGTGGACCGTTGTCCCCATGTTTCGGGACTATACTGTATATAAAAAGAAATGTTTACAATAAGAGACCCAAAACTAAATCAAGGGTAGTGCTGATGCCAACGGCATTCTCTTTCGCACCACCCTTATACAATGTGTACACAATGTGAACGAATCACGAGGAAGTATTGTGTCCATAATCGATTCGACACTACATGCATGTACATGCAGAATTAATATTTATCCTGAAGACATGGAAGGAGCCATTGCTCTCCTTCAGCAGCAATGGCGTCTTCACATAGTGACCCAGTCACTCAATCCTTCCACCACCTCTCTTCCACATCTCGTCAAATTCACTCCAATCTCTATTCCAATGGAATTTCAAACACATGAGCACCTTCTAGTATGTTGTCAATTACAAAACTCCTGCACATTGGATGATCTAATTCAGGTAAACGAAAAAGCCAGAGTATTGGAAATACATAATTTGACCAAGGAACGAAAGAGTACACGAAAAAAAAAAAAAAAATCGATGGTGTATTTTTTTTTTTTTTTTTTTCTTTTTTTTTTCTCAGAACATTCTTCGTACAGGAAGTGAAGTCATCGTAAAGTGCTTTTCCAAACACTTGGAAAATTGTGTTAGGAAAATCTAAAAACTTCACCGATAACGGTTCAGGGAAAACAATTTATGTGATGTATTATAATGTTTCTAGAAGCGACTTTAATGTGTTCTTGCAACAAATATGAAGTTCTGCAAAAAGTATGAACTTTTTTTCCCAAAAAAAGTGCATTTTTCACCAGAATTGTGAATCCTTTTGCTAACAGCATGAGCTTTTTAACCGAACGCGTTGAGGTTATGTTTTAACAACCTACACCAGCATTATGCTGGGGGAAAAGATTGCCATAGGCAATAACTCCGCCCTTTAGTTAGTACATGTAGTATTGTGGCCAGTCACAGAAAAAGCTTATTCTGGTTTTCAAAGTTTGTGTTGAAATAAATTTAATGTTGTTACGTTCTACAATTCTCTCATGTTTTTAGTGTATTAAATAGATAGAACATTTGGCGACGAGATAAATGGCAAACAAAAAGTTACTGGGTCACATTGAACAGTTCAATGAAGAGGAAACCGACTGGATTTCGTATGTGGAGCGGCTGGAGCTTTTCCTGGAGTGCAATGGAGTCACTGAGGAAGACGAGAAGAAAGTAAAAATTGCACTGACCTTGATGGGCGGTAAAGTATTCGCCGTGGCTAAGGATTTGTATTTTCCAGGAAAACCACAAAAGGAAAAGTGGGACGATCTCAAGGTAAAACTTCAAAATTATTTTTCACCTAAGAAATATTTTCTTACTGAACGAATTAAATTTGAAGAACGTACGCAGCAAGTAGGTGAATCCGTACAAGAGTACGCGAGAACAATTAAGGCAATTGCTGCTGATTGTAAATTTGGAAATGATTTGAAAGAAAGACTTAGAGACAGGTTGATGAGTGGACTTCAGAATAAAGATGTGAAAAGAAAATGTAGAATGGAAAAAGAAGACAAGTTAACATTTGATCTAGTGCTACAGACTGCTATTCAAATTGAACAGACAGAAAATGATCTTAAAGACGAAAATAAATTGCAAGAAGTTCACAAGTTTGAAAATAACCAGCGACATCCCCAAATTGCTCCTCAAAACAGTAAAAATAGATCTAACGACAGATTTTCTAGTTCACAGATACAAGCAGGGAAAAGCGACATACAGTGCGTCTGTTGTGGTAGACATGGCCATGATTTCACTACATGCAGGCTGAGGCTCTACAAGTGCCATGTTTGCGGGGGTCAAGGACATCTGAAGCGGATGTGTAAGGGTCAGCAGAAGCAGCATTACGTGGATGTTGTACAGAAAGTTGAACACAGCACCATGGAAGAGAATATTTCACATTTGTTGTCCATCAATAGTTTGAACTATGTGGAGAGGTTTCAAGTTAGTACGCAAGTAGAGGGTAAGCCTATCAAATTTGAATTGGATACGGGTGCCTCGGTGTCAATTATATCTGAGAAACTCTATAATGAAATGTTTAATGATATAAGATTAGAACAAACTAATTTAAAATTGGCATACTGGGGCAATGAAAGTGTACACTTACTGGGTTGTATAAACGTGAACGTAAAAATTCAGTCTGAGCAGCATGAATGCACCCTGTATGTGCTCAAAGGAACTGGATGTGCCCTTCTAGGAAGAGAATGGATATTTATGTTTAATACATTAAAAAGTCATTTTGAATGTTTCCAAGATAAAGTTAATAAAATTGTAACATGTAAAGACATTGAAAAAATAATTGATATGTACCCTAATGTTTTTTCCCAAAGATTGGGCAAGTACAATGGCGAGAAAGTAAGCTTGAGGTTGACCGCTGATGCTGAGCCCAAGTTTGTACAGCCGAGGTCTGTACCGCTGATGCTGAGGACAAAAGTTGAGGAGGAGTTGCAGCGCCTGGAACGTGAAGGTATAATCAGCAAGGTCAGCTACTCGCAGTGGGGAACGCCGATTGTACCTGTACTGAAGCCCAACGGTGACATACGTATCTGTGGAGACTATAAGGTAACATTGAATCCTTACTTACTACTTGAGCGCCATCCTATTCCTCGAATTGAAGAACTGTTAATTGGAATCAAGACTGGTGGTAAATTTTCTATTCTAGATCTCAGCCACGCGTACCAACAAATGGTATTAGAAGATAATGCTAAGGAATTAGTAGCCATCAGTACACACAAGGGTGTTTATATATATAATAGAATGCCATTCGGTATATCATCAGCACCAGGTATATTTCAAAAAAGAATTTCGGAGGAGTTCCGTGACATAGAAAATGTAAAAGTTTATTTTGATGAAATTCTAATTTTTGGTGAGGATGAAAACGTTCACCATAAAACATTGATTCAAGTGTTGGACAAATTGAATATGATGGGCTTAACTTTGTCTAAAGAGAAATGCATGTTTTTTCAAAAGCAAATTAAATTCTTGGGCTATCTAATTGACGAAGATGGTATTCGGCCGGGCCGGGAAAAAATTGAAGCTCTACTGCACGCCCCACAGCCTGAAAATGCGAAACAGTTGCAGTCCTTTCTAGGTCTAGTGAACTATTATCGAAAGTTCATTCCTGACTTGTCTGCTATACAAAAACCTCTAAATGATTTACTTTGTAAAAATACTGATTTCTATTTTGATGTTAATTGTCAGGAGGCTTTTCTTAAAATCAAGAAATTGCTTACCGAAGATAATGCACTACTTCATTTTGACACAACGAAACCAATCATACTAGCCTGTGATGCAAGCGCCTATGGAATCTCTGCAGTGATGCTTCAGCCTGATGATAAGAAGCGGGAGAGACCGGTAGCTTTCGCGTCCAGAAGATTGAACAAAGCGGAGGAAAATTACAGTCAGGTAGATAAGGAAGCATTAGCCATTGTCTTTGGAGTAAAAAAATTTGATCAACAGTTATGGGGTCAGAAGTTTACAATAAAAAGTGATTGTAAGGCTCTCGCTAGTATATTTGGATCCAAACATGGTTTTCCTCAAATGGCAGCCAGCCGACTGCAAAGATATGCCGTTTTCCTTTCTGGGTATAATTTTGACATAGAATACATTACATCAGAAAAAAATGTTCTCGCTGATGCATTGTCAAGAATGCCCCTCGATAAAGCTGGACCGGAAATAAATAATGCTAATTACTTGAAATTTATCTGTGAAAACAATGTAATGGATACAGCTAAAATTCGGTCGGCAACTAATCAGGATGAGGTGTTACAAAAAATAAAGCACTATATGTTGAACGAATGGCCTGAGAGATCAACAATATCAGAAGATGAAAAGAAATACTATAGCAAGAGAGAGGAGCTTACTCTTGAGGATAATATTATCATGTGGGGTTATCGTGTGGTAGTGCCTGCTAGTTGCACAAGCCATTTGCTGAGAGAATTACATTTAAATCACTTAGGAATAACTAAAATGAAATCAGTAGCCCGTAGTTATTTCTGGTGGCCTGGAATGGATTCCGACATCGAGAAAATTGCTAACAGTTGTCTTGAATGTATTCAGAACAGACCAGAGCAGCAGAAAGTGTCGCTACACATGTGGGAGTATCCGACTGAACCGTGGCGGAGGCTACATATTGATTTCCTGGGACCTTTCCGTGGTAAGATGTACCTGGTTGTAGAAGATGCTTTTTCTAAATGGATTGAAGTGTTCAAGATGAACTCTACAAACTGTCAAAGTGTTGTTGAGAAATTTTATGAATTGTTTTCAAGGTTTGGTCTACCAGATTACATAGTAAGTGATAATGGGCCGCCATTTCAGTCCCAAGAATTTAAAGCATTTCTTAGTAGGAACGGCATCGTACATAAGACAAGTCCACCCTATTCTCCTCAATGTAATGGACAAGCAGAATCTGCGGTAAAAATAATCAAGTCATTTTTAAAGAAAATGCCTGACGATACACAACTACAGCGTTTCTTATTTGATTATAGAATTTCAAAACATACAACTACAAATAAGAGTCCAGCTGAGTTGTTGCAGAATAGAGTTTTGAAAACTAGATTTGACCTTATTAGGCCGAAAAAAGCCGAAAAAACTGAACCAGAAGAAAAACGTTATAGTAAAAACTGTAGTATCCAAGATAACAGAGTGCAGTTCATGAAAACTTTCAACGAAGGTGAAAACGTATGGGTGCGAGATTACAAGACAAACAGTCATAAGTGGACAAACGGTGTGGTGCATAAGAAACTTGGCAATGTAGTTTATTTGGTACGTGTTGGTGTCCAGGTATGGAAACGTCATGCAGATCAGATGATGAAATTTAAAGGGGAGAGAAGTAGTATTGTTAATGAAGTTTTTCGTGAACCCGAACAAGCAAGATATGTGTATTCAAGTAAGAGTACTACAAGCAGTGCGGCAAGTGATGTCAGTGACGCCGAATATGAAAGCTGTGAGTCCAGTGATGAACATGAGGAGCAAGTCGAGTCAAGTCAAATTGAAAGCTGTGAGTCCGAGTCCAATGATGAACATGAGGAACAAGTGGAGTCAAATCAAGTTGAAGAACCTCGGCGGTATCCTAGACGTCTAAACCGTAGACCACCAGAGCGATACCAGTGATGTCAACTTGTGGTGAAGCGAACGCTTTTTTATGCACTGGGAGAATGTAGTATTGTGGCCAGTCACAGAAAAAGCTTATTCTGGTTTTCAAAGTTTGTGTTGAAATAAATTTAATGTTGTTACGTTCTACAATTCTCTCATGTTTTTAGTGTATTAATTAGATAGAACAGTACATAATATATTTATATGCATTTTTCTTTTTTAATTTTACCTACCTATGTTTGTTTGTTTGTCCGGAGTTGTTTAGCCAAAACGGTAAGATATAGCGAAAAATGTCTCAGAATTGACCCCCCCAAAACCATTATTGTTTTGTCCAGAAAAAATATAAAAAGTTCAAAAAGGCATTGCTGTCCAGCAGTACGGCCATGCCTTAGTAAATTTGAAATTTAGTCCCGTTGCAAAGCTCGGGCAAACGGCTAGTTGTATATATTGTGTCCATTTTCTTCATTGGTTTAAAAAAATTATTTTTACTTCACTTTAAATTTGTCTTTTAATATCTAATAAAAATGTTTAATAAAAATAATATGCTAAAGGATTCTTAATTTATGAATTCTTTTTAGTGATTTATTGATAGTTTTTGTGAATATTTTTAAAAAAATAATGAAAAAAAAAATTGGTTCCCGGACGTTTGGCTTTTGTTTCCCTTTTTTCTGTCCGTCGGTTCGCCCAAACTCCCCACCATTTTTTCACTACAGGGTGGTTTATTAATTTTTTACTTTTTTTTTCAGTTGCTAATTTTACTCTCAGATTTTCACTCTAATTTCATATTCCCAAAATCTTTTCTTTTTTCTTTTTATTTCCGAAAAATTTCTAGAAACAGTAATTCGTTTTTTTTTTTTTTTTTTTTTCCCGTTGCTTGTTGTTGTTGTTTTTGTTGTAGTTGATAAGCTTATGTTGTTATT
>CM044966.1:3859030-3926595 GCA_024516035.1 Bactericera cockerelli | reverse complement strand
TGGCAAAGAAAAATAATGAAAAAAAGTGTAATATCACTTGAAAATAGATTGGTATTTTTTAATTGTGAACTTTTTGAAAAAAAAAAATCAAAATTAAAATTTAAAAAAAAATTACACAAAAACTGTTATCCCAATAATCGAAATAGTCCAAAAATTTGGCTCAGTGGGTTAATGACGTTGAATGTTTTGCGGTTTTGTCTTTTGACCTGAAATGCCTGGTACCATAATTTTCTGTTAAATATTGCTAAGCAAGACTATCACTCTTTAGTGGAAAGTAACCACCAGACGAGGTTAATGCTCAAAGCATTTTCTACCTCCTAACCCTTAAAATCTTATTATTATGTGGTCACAAACTCAAATCAACGAGGAAAAATTCATGCACTGGGTGGAATTCGAACCAACAGTAACCTACGCTACCTGGGTTACCAGACTAGCGTGTTAACCACTTGACTACCAGTGCACGGAGACTATTCAGGATTCTTCCTTCATTCGATTACGGAAATTAGTTAAAGAAATGTGCAAACGATGAGACATTGTCAAATTTCGGAAGATATAACTTGAATTATCATTGAAGATCCCTTGGCTTACGAAAAACTCTTGAGGCACTAAAACTACAGGGTGACTCAGAATTTTATGGTTGAAAAGTTATCGTATTTGTATTCATCACTTTCGTGATATCGCAACTACTCAAACTCTCTTTACGAAATCGACGCTGAAACAGCGATTTGAATCACCGCGGCACCGACCTCCACCGGTAATTTCATTCTGCCGTCTTAGCGATCAAGCTACTGAGGTCGGTTCAGATTATTATTATTAGTTTTACATTTAACATCCATGGTCTTCAGGAGTACCTGCTTATTAGATTTGTTCAGTCAGTTGAATAAAAAAATAATACATAATTAAATAAACGTGTTTCTTTGTGTTCCTAGGTATATCACAATTTTAATGGGTTAGCGCAGAATTATATGACTTTTCCGTCTCTTTAATATCCCAAAACCTGTTATTGTTGCCTATAATTCTGCCACTGGTCGCTGCTAACATTAAAGCAGCTCCTCATTTTTCCTCTAGAGGTATACTTCGTACACACTCATTAGTGGACTTCGAGCACCCAAATACAGAACAGAACAAAAATCCTGCCCCGCTGTGGATTGATCCCAGTTCACGCTGCGTGCAATGCCTAGCGCGCTATCTCACTCTGCCACGGTGACTACTTTACTTTCCGAATCCATGTGTGATGTCATGGTGGTGGAAGGATTGATATGGGTGAACCCTTCGGACGTCCAGAACCATTGTCCTGGGCTCTTTCCGTGTCCAGTGTGTAGTGTATGGTGTACGTCTAGTTTGTTGAAATTATGCACTTAAAACTGACAATATTAAAAATATTTCTTAAAATTTGATAGGTAATTACTACATTCAGTTGAATACTTTCAAGTAAGTGAGTCAGTTGATTGGTCCTGTATAATTGAATACTTTTACTTTACTTTTCAAGTAAGTGAGTCAGTTGATTGGTCCTGTATAATTGAATACTTTTACTTTACTTTTCAAGTAAGTAAGTCAGTTGATTGGTCCTGTATAATTGAATACTTTTACTTTACTTCTCAAGTAACTAAGTCAGTTGATTGATCCTGTATAATAATCATAATTCCCTTGAGGTTGAACTTTCGCGTTGAGTGTGGGAGTCTCATAGAATTAAACTTCCAGGAATATCCTACGGCATTTTCGAGATGATAAAACGAACAGCGTAGATGGGTGGGCGAAAATATTTCACTTGACATTGTCTATTTAGGGTTAGGTAGTGAAAATTCTTTGAGCATTAACTTAGCTTGGTGGTTACTTTCCACTAAAGAGTGTTATTATTTTTCAATTGGTGGTGGTTACCTTCCACGAAAGAGTGTTAGTCTGTCCCGGTAGCTCAGTGGTAAAGACGGCACTCTGTGAATCCAAAGACTCCAGGTCGTGGGTTCGAAACCCAGCCGGGACATGACATGTTATCCTCCCCATTGGAATTTTTACCACATAATAATATCTCTTGGGCTTACTGCTGGAATAATGGGACTTTAATTTGTCCTAATCGGGCAGTATAAATAAGGCAATATTATTAATATTTTTACTACGTCAGGGAAATAATCATCATAGTCATGTACGATGTACGATGATAGATGTAAGTAGTTAAGGTAAGATAAGATTGCCGTTGTGTGCTTACAAATTTTGTATTTTTTCCACAATAAAATAAGGGTTGGGTGGAAGAGATTGCCTAAGGCAATAACCCCGCCCTTTAGTTAGGACATATATTATGTATATATATTTTTTTTTTTTTTTTTTTTTTTTTGTATTTTGTATTTTCGTTTGTAATCATTTGTATTGTATATGTCCTATCTCTATACATATACAGTATGTTTCAGAAAAGGTGGCCACCCCTCGTAACTTTTGAACACGACGGAATTTTCCAATTCTGTAAAGTCCTAAGTATAGGAAGTGCCCTATGGCCCATCCTGTGGTCATATTTATTTTTGGCCCCGGTCGGCCCTTCCGGCTTTTAGGCCATATTTTTTCATTTTTCTCGAGAATTTTAAATGGAATGCTATATTTTTTATTCCTGTTAATTAAAGTCCAAGTTAGGCTGAGTATAATGAGCTTTTAAAATTTTCAAAAACCTTATCAGGGGCGGAGCTAGTAGGGCGCAAGTTTCAAAACTGTTACACGCTGTATTTCAGCGTTAGATTGATTTTTTAGTACTTTTTTTATTTTCATAGGTCCAAAATATTGTTTAACACCATATGAAATCAAAGAAATATTCTTGTTTACTTCTAATCAGGGTCATAGTAAGGTTTTTGTAAAAGTACTTTTTTTCTCACGTCAATTTTTCCGTAAATTAATGTTGTTCTCGAAATTGGCATTTTTAGAGGTGAAAGTCTGCAATGACATACGTTTTTTATGCTTGAAATCAAAAGAAAACTTAACGGAGAAGTGATTAAGATCATAAAAAAAGCCATTTAACCTGCTAGTTTTTTCACGACAGTGTCCGGTAAAGTGGGTGAATTTCGTATTGGATTTTTTTTGTTGAGGAAACACAATTGCATAGAAAATAAATAATATCTAATAAGGGAATAATACTTCAATAAACATAACTAAATGCGAAATTAAATGAAAATTATTTCTTCTAAATCAGTGCCGGATATATATTTTTTTTCTCTCTCTCTTTTTTTTCACTTTTCAAAGTTCAAGTTGTATCAAAAATAATTATCGGATAATGCTGCTTCTAAAGTCGGCCTAGGGGTCCCCTCTTGAGACAATTTTAGTTGGTTGGTTAGTAAAATCTGTAGAAAACACATTGTCAATCATTCTGGAGTCAGTCCGATGGCGCTTTGAATGCAACGATTCCTGCAGGATCACCGAAGTTAAGCAACGTCCAGCAAGGAGAAGACTTCGTAATGCTGGCATTCCGGAAAAAAATTTAAGAGAAAAAAATACCAGGTCAAGTACCAAACTCTTGAGGGTGAAAATTAAACCAATTCAATTATTTTAAAGAGGAGAAGAGAGAGAGAGAAAAAAAATATATATCCGGCACTGATTTAGAAGAAATAATTTTAATTTAATTTCGCATTTAGTTATGTTTATTAAAGTATTATTCCCTTATTAGATATTATTTATTTTCTATGCCAATTGTGTTTTCCTCAACAAAAAAAATCCAATACGAAATTCACCCACTTTACCGGACGCTGTCGTGAAAAAACTAGCAGGTTAAATGGCTTTTTTTATGATCTTAATCGCTTCTCCGTTAATTTTTCTTTCGATTACAAGCATAAAAAAAAATATGTCATTGCAGACTTTCACCTCTAAAAATGCCAATTTCGAGAACACCATTAATTTACGGAAAAATTGACGTGAGAAAAAAGTACTTTTACAAAAACCTTACTATGACCCTGATTAGAAGTAAACAAGAATATTTCTTTGATTTCATATGGTGTAAAACAATATTTTGAACCTATGAAAATAAAAAAGTACTAAAAAATCAAACTAACGCTGAAATACAAAGTGTAACAGTTTTGAAACTTGCACCCTACTAGCTCCGCCCCTGATAAGGTTTTTGAAAATTTTAAAAGCTCATTATACTCAGTCTAACTTGGACTTTAATTAACAGGAATAAAAAATATAGCATTCCATTTAAAATTCTCGAGAAAAATGAAAAAATATGGCCTAAAATCCGGAAGGGCCGACCGGGGCCAAAAATAAATATGACCACAGGATGGGCCATAGGGCACTTCCTATACTTAGGACTTTACAGAATTGAAAAATTCCGTCGCGTTCAAAAGTTACGAGGGGGTGGCCACCTTTTCTGAAACATACTGTATAAATGAGAAATATGGACGGGCTTTGTTGTATCTTTGTATCTTTGTGTGTCCGGAATTGTTTAGGCGAAACGGTAAGAGATAGCGAAAAATTGATGAGAGATGACCCCAAGTAAAATTGCCGGAAAATACCAGGAAAATTATCAAAAGTCCGAAATTCCAAACCGTCCTTGAGTTATGACCTTCCTCAAGTAATTTCTTGAGAAAGGGTCCGATTTCAAGACAGTCTTTGCCCTGGAACTTGAAATCTATCGCGAGGACCTATATTTTTTATTATTTAATAACACATTAGACAAAATTAGCTTTCATTTAATTCATTTTAAACCACATTCTGACGTACCGTTCTGGAGATATAAGCCAGAATGTTCGAAATTTCGACCTTTTTTTCAGACTTTTCACGTTTTTTAGCAGATTCCAGCGCGAAACTTAAAATTTGTCGCGAGGACCTATATTTTTTATTATTTAATAACACATTAGACAAAACTAGCTTTCATTTAATTCATATTAGGCCACATTCTGACGTACCGTTCTCGAGATAGAAGCCAGAATGTTCGAAATTTTGACCTTTTTTTCAGACTTTTCACGTTTTTTTTTTACAGATTCCAGCACGGAACTTAAGAGTTATCGCGAGGACCTATATTTTTATTGTAAAAACTGTCTGAGAACATCACATGATTTTATTTGAGCCCTTTGTTGCCATATTCTGACAAACCGTTCTCGAAATATGGGCCAGTTTGCTACATTATCAATATCCGCTATGATAGATTTGGCTCGGGATTTTGAAATTTACAGCGATGATGGTTGCGTGTGTGTGTGTGTGTATGTGTGTGTGTGTGTGTGGTGTGTGTGTGTGTGTGTGTGTATGTGTGTGTGATGTGTGTGGGTGTGTTGTGTGTGTGGGTGTTTTTAGCAGATTCCAGCGCGAAACTTAAAATTTGTCGCGAGGACCTATATTTTTTATTATTTAATAACACATTAGACAAAACTAGCTTTCATTTAATTCATATTAGGCCACATTCTGACGTACCGTTCTCGAGATAGAAGCCAGAATGTTCGAAATTTTGACCTTTTTTTCAGACTTTTCACGTTTTTTTTTACAGATTCCAGCACGGAACTTAAAAGTTATCGCGAGGACCTATATTTTTATTGTAAAAACTGTCTGAGAACATCACATGATTTTATTTGAGCCCTTTGTTGCGATATTCTGACAAACCGTTCTCGAAATATGGGCCAGTTTGCTACATTATCAATATCCGCTATGATAGATTTGGCTCGGGATTTTGAAATTTACAGCGATGATGGTTGCGTGTGTGTGTGTGTGTATGTGTGTGTGTGTATGTGTGTGTGTGTGTGTGTGTGTGTGTGTGTGTGTGTGTGTGTGTGTGTGTGTGTGTGTGTGGTGATGTGTGTGTGTATGTGTGTGGTTTGTGTGTGGTGTGTTGTGTTGTGTTGTGTGTGGTTCTGTGTGTGTGTGTGGGTGTGGGTGTGTGGGTGTGTGTGTGTGTCTGTGTGTGTGTGTGTGGGGGGGGGGTGTGTGGGTGGTGGGTGGGTGTGTGTGTGTGTGTGTGGATGGGTGTGTGGATGGGTGTGTGTATGTGTGTGTGATGTGTGTGGGTGTGTTGTGTGTGTGTGTGTGTGGGGGGGGGGTGTGTGTGGGTGAGTGGGTGTGTGTGTGTGTGTGGATGGGTGTGTGGATGGGTGTGTGTATGTGTGTGTGATGTGTGTGGGTGTGTTGTGTGTGTGTGTGTGTTTTGGGTGGGTGTGTTTGGGTGGGTGTGTGTATGGGTGTGTGTGTGGATGCGGATGTGTGTGTGTGTGTGGATGGGTGTGTGTGTGAGGTGTGTGTATGTGGTGTGTGGGTGTGGTGTGTGTGATGGCTTGGCGAAGCGGGTGCAGCCCGCTAGTTATCTAATAAAGTGTAAACAAATAAATAAAATAAAAAAATAAAAAATAAATAAAAAATAAATTATTATTATTAATGGTAGCCCATCATCAATAACCGAACACAGTAAGGTTCTGTTTTAACTTGCATACTGGACGATTTGGCTTTCGTTTGTCTGTCTATCTGTCTGTTCGACCATAACTCTCGAACGGACTCTTCCAAATTGATGAAATTTTGTATACATGTTCAATGGAGTCCTAGTATTTTACCAATAGTTTTTAAGCCGAATAGGGCCACTCGGGGCCAATAAGGGGCCGTTTTTTATTGAATGGAGCAAGGCTCTTGAATTTGTACCCCAGCAGCCATCAAAGTTGCAGAGTTCTGGAGAAATGACATCTGATGTTCATGTGACAAGTCTTGGACACGAATAAGTAAGTAAGTCTTGAATTTGTAGTGTCCTTGAGAAAAATCCCCTTCCTGACGTGTTTACTAATTTTACTGGGATATCAATGATCTAAATTTACTAATTTTACTGGACTATAAATGTTCATTGGGAACATCAAATTGAGTTGAAAATTTGACGCGCAATTTTCAAGGCCTGAGGCTTTGAAAATACTCTACAAAGGACCCGGAAAAATGAGTTGAATTTTCTGTGGGTGTGTATACTGTGCATGGTAAGGGATTGAGTGAACATTATAATTATCTTTAGTGGAAGGTAACCACCAGGCGAGGTTAATGCTCAAAGCATTTTCTACCACTCAAGAGTCTTATGTGGCCACAAAGAGAGAATCGAATGTTTTATTTATTAAATAACAATAAAACAAAGACGCTGTCAGAATTTTTGCTGGTTGCAATAAGTACACAGCAAACCAATCAGTAAAATATATTTTCTTTTTTCTTCTTTTTTTTGTTCTCTATCCCTTTACTCCATGTTAATGAAGAAAATTTCATGCATTATATCGGATTCAAACCAAATCCCTACGCTACCTGGATTACCAGACTAGCCCCTTAACCACTTGACTAGGTACCAAAAACATTGACCTAAAGTTCACTTCAGTTCTCACAATCTCAATAAACTTAGGTAAGTACTCCATTTCTGTCTCTCTCTCTCTCTTTCTTTCTCTCTCTCTCTCTCCCTCTCTCTCGTACACTTAGTCAATATCTTGAATCTCTTTTTCTATGTATAGGTACTGTATTTTCTGACTCTCTCTCTTTCCCCTTTTCCTATCTCTCCGTTTTCTCTCTCTCTCTCTCTCTCTCTCTCCGTCCCTTTCCTCTCTCTCTCTCTCTCTCTCTCTCTGTCTCTCTGTCTCTCTCACCCCTTTTTTCTCTCTCTCTATTTTCCTCCATTTTTCTCTCTCTCACCCATTTAAGACACTCTTTCTATTTATTTAATGTTATTTATTATCATGTCTGCTCATGTCAGACACATACCAATACAAAACACAACCTTCTCTCTCTCTCCTCTCTCTCTTTCAGTGCTGTGAGTGTGTGGTTGTGTGAGGGTGGCTGAGAGAGAGAGAGAGAGAGAGTAGGAGAGAGAGAGAGAGTTAGAGGGGGATAAAAAGAGAAATATAGAAATAAAATTAAAACAAGTTAAGTCGAAACATAAAAAAAAAGGTTTTGCATCATATTTTTCGAATTTTGAACAACAGTCGAACCAGGATATAAGAAAAATCTGAATATAAGAGAAACCTGGATATTAGAGTCCTTTATATTTATCCTACTCTTGAGGTCTCTTATATCCAGATTCTACTGTATCTCTCTTTCTCTTTCTCTCTCTTGGAAATGGGACTTTAGCCCTTTTGTATACTACTAGCGGGTTACACCCGCCGCTTCGCCAGCCCATCAAACACACACAACGCACACGCAACACCCCACCCCACACCACACACAACACACACACACACACACACCCACACACACACACAAACACACACCACACACAAACACACACCACACACACACAACACACACCACACACACAAACACACACCACACACACACAACACACACACACACACACACACACACACAACACACACACCACACACACCACACACACACACCACACACACACACACACCACACACACACACACCACACACACACACACACACCACACACACACACACACACACACCACACACACACACACACACCACACACACACACCACAAACACCACCACACCACACACACACACACACACACACACAAAATGTCATTTAGGTTTGAAAAAAAACCTGAATATTTTTTGTCGCCCATCTATTTTCTGGTCTTCCCCGGCGTAGCTCAAGAATGGCTCATCAGAATTTCGCGATCAATATGTCAAATGAAAGCCTAAACCCTTGCCTAAAACTTTCTCGCTCTGAGTTGATAGGTCGTCACTTCAAATTTCGAGAAAAAATGTCATTTAGGTGAAAAAACGTGAATATTTTACATGTTACCCATCCATTTTTTTACCTTACCCGGCGTAGCTCAAGAACGGCTCATCAGAAATTCGCGATCGATATGTCAATTGAAAGCTCGAACCCTTGCCTAAAACTTTCTCGCTTTGAGTTGATAGGTCGTCGCGACAAATTTTGAAAAAAAATGTCATTTATGTCAAAAAACGTGAATTTTTTTTGCGTCACCCATCCATTTTTATCCTTAGTCATTGTAGCTTAACCTCAGGGAGATATAATCTAGCCTAGAAGAATTTCCTGATCCAAAGGGACCTATGTGCAAAATTTCAGGTTTCTCGGTCAAACGGTGTGGATTTGTATAAAGAACATACATACATACACACATACACACATACAGACAGCTTTCTTTTATAGATATAGATACCGTGCCCCCATCTTCAACCTTGACTTGTGATAGTGCCACCGTAATTGCAGCAATATTGTTGGGTGAAAAAAAAACTCCATAATCCCCCTCCCCCTCTAACAACACATCCACTCTCCACAATACCTCTCCCTTACAACACCTCCACTCTCCACATCCCAATATGCAGGAGGAGAACACTCTTCCAGCTTCCAACATGGCGTCGGCGTCGGGTGACAGCTTTGAAGGATTTATGTTCCCCAGCAATACGTTCTGAACGCTCTGAGAACAAGATTGGTTTTGCCTTTCCGTCAAAGAAGGACATGTCACATGGATTTTCCTCGCATTTCATGTCAGCCTTCGTGGCGTAACGGTTAAGACTACAGCCCGTTGTCCAGAGATCCTGAGTTCGATTCCCGGTTGGGCCAGACTTTTTGTACAGAAAAATCTGTTCCCTCCAAACACGTGAGACGTGACGTGTTTAAAAATCCCAGATTTTCTTAATACCTCATACTATCGTAGTACACCACAACATTTTCTCCTCCTAGACTTGATAAATTCCCTCACATGTAAAACAAGTCCCTCATATCGTATTTTTTTACCTTCAAGGTTGAAAAATTCCCACTCAATGTGAGCTGCATGCCTGTTTAAAAGAACTCATACATTTTATTAATCCCTCATATCTTACAACAAACCATCACATTCTCTTCCCTAGACCTGATAAATTCCACCACAGGTTAATTTTTTTTATTGTTATTATTAATCGATTTTTTCTACCTTCGATGAGCAAAATATTCCCACACAGTTTCTGCTGCAAGCTGGTCAAAAAATCAAACATTTTCTTACTCCCTCTACACACCCTATATTTTCTCCCCTAGACCTGATAAATTCTCTGGAAGTGATAAATTCCCACACATTTTGAGCCGCATGTTTCTTAAAAAAAAATCACTGCTAGTCCAGTAGTTAAACAAGTCCATAATATCGTATTTTTCCATCTTCAAGCTTTAAAAAATTCCCACACAAATTAAGCCGCAAGCTTGTTTAAAAATCCCACATTTTCTTAATCCCTCATATCATACTACACATCCCCACATTTTCTCCCCTTCACCTGATAAAGTCTCTAGAAGTGATAAATTCCCACACATTTTGAGCCGCATGCTTCTTAAAAAAAATCACTGGTAGTCCAGTGGTTAAACAAGTCCATAATATCGTATTTTTCTATCATCAAGGTTTAAAAAATTCCCACACAAATTCAGCCTCAAGCTTGTTCAAAAATCCCACATTTTCTAAATCCCTCATATCGTACTACACACTATAACATTTTCTCCCCCTAGACCAAATAAAATCTCTAGAAGTGATAAAGTCCCACACATTTTAACCGCATGCCTGTTAAAAAAATCACTGGTAGTCCAGTGGTCAAACAAGTCCATAATATCGTATTTTTCCATCTTCAAGGTTTAAAAAATTCCCACACAATTTGAGCCGCAAGCTTGTCTAAAAATCCCACATTTTCTTAATACCTCATATCGTACTTCACACCACCACATTTTCTCCCCCTAGACCTGGTAAATTCTCTAGAAGTGATAAATTCCCACACATTTTGAGCCGCAAGCTTGTTTAAAAATCCCACATTTTCTTATAATCCCTCATATCGTACTACACACCACCACATTTTCTCCCCTAGACCTGATAAATTCCCTCACATGTGCCCCGGAATAGTCTGAGTGTTTAGAATTCAGAAAAGCACTTGTCATACGACGGAGCACTTGCCGCACTACCTCATATACCTCTTCTGTCCTCATGTTCCTCTTCTGTCCTCAAACTCAACATCGTGCACTGGTAGTCAAGTGGTTAAAAAAAGTCCCTTATGTCGTATTTTTTTATCTTGAAGGTTTAAAAAATTTCCACACAATTTGAGCCGCAGTGGTTAACGCGCTACTCTCGTAATCCAGGTAGCGTAGGGATACGTGGGTTCTAATCCACGTAGATAAGTGGGCGAATACATTTTCACTTGACATAGTCTATTTAGGATTAGGTAGTGAAAATTCTCTGAGCATTAACCTCGCCTGTGCATGAATTTTTTCTCATTAATTTTAGTTTGTGACCACAGAATAATCAGAATCTAACGATTGGGTGGTAGAAAATGATTTTAGCATTAACCTCGCTTGGTATTTTTTTTATTATTATTATAATGCTAGAAATGAAAATGAATGAGTTGAATATATTGATGAGTTTAAGATATTGACACAAAAACAATGTTAGAAATGAAAATGAAAGAGTTGAAGATATTGATACAAAAATAATGTTTGAAATGAAAATGAAAGAGTTGAAGAAATTCATATGAAAACAATGTTAGAAATGAAAATGAAAGAGTTGAAGATATTGATACAAAACGGAGAAGTAGGAAGAGGATGGATGAAACGCGATAGCTTGAAAATTTCCTCACTAAATGCTAAGCACGAAATTTGCTGAATTTATGTATTTTAATTTATACAGTGTGTTTCATTTCATTTCATAAAGTCTTCTTATAGGTTTGGGTTTCCCATACACCTCAGCCACATTGGGCCCTTTGTGTGTGGAAGAGTTAGCTTAGTTATCTAATTAAGGTTAAGGGGGTACTATAATAACTTTCTTTTATGATACTATTCTATTTGAGGTGTCAGAAAGCTTTTATCAAATCGATTTTTTATTTTTTATGCTCAAAAATTGTTTTTGAAGTTTTATACCTGTAATTTTGTGGTTTTTATGTTGAACGTATGTAAAACAAAAAAAATCTCCGAAAATTAACAAAGAAATACATAGTTGGGTTTAGTAATTCTAAATAATGGCGCTATCGACCTCAGTAGCTAGTTCAATAAGGCGGCGAACTTGTAATCGGAGGTCGGTGGTTCAAATCGCAAGTAAAGGAAATATGTAGTCAAGCGAGTTTGAGTAGTTGTGATATCACGATTTTGATTATCACAATGAAATTATAAAGAAAAAAAAAAAAACAGATTGAACAATGAAATAAGAACGTGAAAGAGAATAAAGCTAATGACCTACCTAAAGGGCGGGGTTATTGCCTGTAGCAATCTCTTCCACCCAACCCTTTCCCACTGAGCTACCGGGACAGACCACTGGCGTAATATAAAAGAAACAATATAAACCTAGGAACCGATTTCAGCAGCTTGTTTGCTAAGGCGGCGGACTTGTAACCTGAAGGTCGGTGGTTCAAGTCTCAAGTTAAGACAAGATTTAGTAAAACGAGTTTGAGTAGTTGTGACATCAAAAAACTGATTAACACAACAAAAAAAAAATTTATAAACCAAGAAATGGTTGTGCTCAAAAATTTCAATCACTAAAAATATTATTATTATTATTCTTATTATTGAAACAAGACTGCGCTGTTCCGCTTCAAAAGTTAAAAGAAAAAGCTATTAGTCTTCTTTTGAAAGAAACTTACGTGCGAACCGATGCGAGGAAAGATACTATACATGAGAGGAGTACTGTTGAAGATGAACCTATTGAAGATGAAAGAAAAATCCCACAAAAATACAAAATGAGTCATCAGGAGAGACAAAGTCAACCTCCTTTTTGAAACAGAGGATTTTTCTGTGTATCCAGAGAGGAAATGCGGTGGCTATGATGGACACAGTGCCTCGTTCCTAAGGCTTGGAAGGCATTTTTTATATTTTATAAATAGTTAAAAACATTTTTTTGTGTGAAATTTATGTGGTTGTGAAACTAATATAAACTAAAATCAGATATGTGAAAATTTGGCCAAGCTCTGATCCAGACAACTTTGGAATATATACGTAAGGGCATTTAAAAAGTATGGCCAAGTACCTAATCAAAATAACCAATTATAGCTGTAGACAAAACATGGCAAGTTTTTTTTTTATCTTTTAAAGCATTTTTTCTTGGCGCATATACTGCAATACCAAATTAAAATTTCTATAGTCACGGAAACGAAGAATTTGTGCTATTGAAGAGTCAATGACCCACTAAGATACTAAGATTTGAGGACTTTGAAAATGAAAAATTTCATTTATTTTATTTTCTATGCTAAGACCCAAATTCACACGACATTTGGAGTTCCTATGGTCATGCAAACGAAGAATTTTGGTATTTTAGATGCTCCAAGATCGACTCTGATTTGAAACCCTTGAAAATGAAAATTTGATTTAACTTTTTCTTCAATAGATCGTATCGTTAGACCTATTTCCACTCCAAATTTGAAATTCCTTTAATCACAGAAAGTTCCTCATAATTTTGACGAGGCAATCAATCAGTGAGTAACTGAGTAGGTCACAAAATATGCACTTCTCAAACTCTTGTAACTTGGCAACAGTTTGGCTTGGAGCTTTAAAACTTTTAAATTACTTTTAGGATGTACCTATCACATCAATTTTTGGTTAAAGTTTGACGGAATAATGAAATGAAGAAGCAAAGATACAAAAGAGCTTACTAACAGCTCAAAATGTTTCATGTGATTTTCACTATTTTTTACTATAATTATTATTATTATTAAACACTTTATTAGATATAAATAAACATATATGTACAATACAAATAATTATTTTAATAATGAAAAAAATGGAAACAATAATTATATACAATAAAATTGAAAAAGAATAGAAAATATATAAAAACATAATTATGTCCTAACTAAAGGGCGGGGTTTTTGCCTATGGCAATCTCTTCCAATAAAAAACATCCACTCTGCGTGCGTAGTCCGGAACTTGGCCTGGCGCACTGCCGTACGCCTAGATAAATGAAGAAACACATACGATTGAAAAACAAGTTCAAAAGAAAAAGAAACGTAGAAAAACATACAATTCAGATAGAAAAAAAAAGAAGTTCGAACTTAGAAAGACCACTCAAAGAAAATACTCAAGGAAACACTTATTGAGACTTCTTGAGAACGCACCCGAGGAAATTTCAAATTAGATCTCACTTCAAGAAGAAGAGATGGATAGATAAAAAGAGACAGATAAATACTGAGAGAGGGAGAGAGAGAGAGAGAGAGAGAGAGATCTCACTTCAAGAAGAATCGATGGGTGGATTAAAAGAGAGAGATAAATATAAATAAAGAGAGGGAGAGAGATCTCACTTCAAAAAGAAGAGATAGATGGATAAAAAGAGACACATAAATACAGAGAGAGAGAGAAAGAGAGACAAACAAAGAGAGAGAGAGAGAGCTTACTTCAAGAAGAAGAAATAGATAGATAAATACAGAGAGAGAGAGAGAGAGAGGACAGAGAAAGGGAAGGGGACTTAGAATTAGATATAAGCAAGAACTTTTATAAAGTGGTGAGAAAAAATAGAGAAAACAAATGAACGAGAAGGACGAAAAGAATATTAGATTAAATAAAGTAACAGCAAAATAAAGAGTTAGATGTTAAATGTATGAAAGAAGAGAAAAAAACCAATAGCTGATAGGAAGAGGGCGAAAATAATATATAGTGCAAACGTGTGTGAGAGAGAGAGAGAGGGTAAAACCAGAAAAACCAGAATTTGGGGTCAGAAGAAAATGAACATTGAATGAAGATGAACAACTTCAATGAAAAGTTAGCAAAGAGTAAATATATACCCGGAGTTCTATGAAAAAAGTTCTCGAGACACAAGAAGTTCTAGATGAAAAGAAAGTTATAGATAATAATATAGCATAAAGGAAAACACAAACATTTTCAAAGGTTTTCGTTTTGCGGGGTGTATTTTCGACCGAGACAAAGAGAGAAAGACAGACATGGAGAAAATGCTGAAATAAGTGGAAATAGTTGAAACAGAAGAAAAGACAAATGAAAACAGAGCAAAGGAAATGGGACAAATTATTAAGAAGGGAAGGACAGATTCAGAGAAAGAGAAGATTGAGAAAATTAAAAGACAACGACTAGAACGAGAGAAACGGAGATAGAGAGAGAGATGGTCAAAGGAGACGTCCTTGAAGGAGAACTTGAAACTTTCAAAGAAAAAAAAAAACAATACCATATGGCGAAGAAAAAACGGACACAGATAAAGAGAAGCTAAAGAAAATTAAAAATGATTGAGAGATGGTCGAAGAGGAACACTTGAAGAGGAAGAGGAGTCGAAAACTTTGAAAATAAAACCCAATAATATGGCGGAGCTGAATGATGTCTCGAAAGGAAATTTGGGGACAAAAAAAAAAGAAAGGATCTCTCCTATATGAAACGGAAAAGACAACCTCAAAGACTTGAAAGTCTTTACAAAAGTAATAAAGAACTTGCGAGAGATCGAAGTGGGACAAAATGTGAAGCAAGAGAGAGATACAGAGAGAGGAAGACACAAAATATAAAGGAAGAGAGAGATAAAGAGAGAAGAAGGGACAAAGTATGAAAGAAGAGAGAGATACAGAGAGAGGAAGGGACAAAATATGAAGGAAGAGAGAGATACAGAGAGAGGAAGGAATAAAACGTGAAGCAAGAGAGCGATACAGGGAGAGAGGAACGGACAAAATATGAAGGAAGAGAGAGATAAAGAGAGAAGAAGGGACAAAATATGAAAGAAGAGAGAGATACAGAGAGAAGTAGGTATAAAATATGAAAGAAGAGAGAGATACAGAGAGAAGTAGGTATAAAATATGAAAGAAGAGAGAGATACAGAGAGAAGTAGGTATAAAATATGAAAGAAGAGAGAGATACAGAGAGAGGAAGGGACAAAATATGAAGGAAGAGAGAGATAAAGAGAGAAGAAGGGACAAAATATGAAAGAAGAGAGAGATAGAGAGAGAGGTAGGTATAAAATATGAAAGAAGAGAGAGATAAAGAGAGAAGAAGGGACAAAATATGAAGGAAGAGAGAGATAAAGAGAGAAGAAGGGACAAAATGGATGGCGTAGGGTAAAGAGGCGACAAAGTAGGGCTCATTTCTAAACTGGAGGGAAAGACAGAGGGAGAAAAAATGAGGGAAAATCAGCCATTTACAAAAGTAGTGCAGAACTCGAGAGAAATCGAAATGGGACAAAACGTAAAGAAAGAAAGAAAGTGCCAGGAGACGCAGGGAAAAAAGAAAATTCGAGGGAGAACGAAGTGGGATTAAATGTAAAGAAAGGAAAGATAGAAAAAGGAGAGAAATGGACAAAGCAGGGCTTAATTCTAACAGGCAAAGAAAAATAGAGAGAGGGAAAACGAAGTGAGATTGAATGTAAAGAAAGGAAAGATAGAAAAAGAAGAGAAATGGACAAAGCAGGGCTCAATTCTAACAGGCAAAGAAAAAGAGAGAGAGAGTGAACGTAGTGAGAATAAATGTAAAGAAAGGGGAGATAGAAAAAGGAGAGAAATGGACAAAACAAGTCTCAATTCTAACAGGCAAAGAAAAAGAGAGTGAGGGAGAACAAAGTGAGATTAAATGTAAAGAAAGGAAAAATAGAAAAACGAGAGAAATGGACAAAGCAGGGCTCAATTCTAACAGGCAAAGAAAAAGAGAGAGAGGGAGAACAAAGTGAAATTAAATGTAAAGAAAGGAAAGATAGAAAAACGGGAGAAATGGACAAAGCAAGGCTCAATTCTAACAGGCAAAGAAAAAGAGAGAGAGGGAGAAAATTGAGGCTGATTTTCTTCTTCTGAGAGCTATGGAAGAGGGTAGAGACTTAGAGAGGGACTGATTTTCTCCTTATTGAAGGATATGGCAGAGGGAAGAGAGGTTCGGAAATCCGAGGGGAATATTTGAGGGATTTTTGGGGATATTTTATTGTATTTGTTCCCACAAGTCATTGAAAGCGTATAAATTTTCCGGCTTCTTTGCTTCCGAGAACTTGGAACATAGGAGAGCATTGTGTATCAAGTCCCACCATAAGGTCCCAAATTTAATCCAGCTCGCCAAGTAATACCAGCCAACGGGCCTATCTTAATATATAAATGTCAAAGTCACTGACTGACTGACTGATCATCGCTCTACAGCCCAAATCGTAAGTCCTAGGAAGCTGAAATTTGGTAGGTATCTTTGTCGTATAGTCTAGATGTGCAATAAGACGGGATTTTTCGAAATTCCCACTTCAACACCTGCCATTGGCGAAAAAGGATTTTTTGCTTTCACCGCTATTTCTCCGCACGGTCATGCCTCGGCCCGCAAAGCGGGCGACAGCCCGATAGTATATTATATAATACGAATCACAAAAAAATACATTCATTTATTTTATTTGTTTAGAAGAAAAACATATTTCCAATTATTGATGAAGGATGTTAAGCTTTAGTTAAGCTGTATTTACAGATTAACTAAAGCACTTGACAACCGAAATAATGTTCTATGAACGGTTCCGGTGTTTGTCTTAAATATCTATAAGGTATACCGTATACCTCCCATTCATAAACAGATATATTAACCATGCACTGGTTGTCAAGTGCTTAACGCGCTAGTCTGGTAATCCAGGTAGCGTAGGGATCCGTTGGTTCGAATCAGACCCAGTGTATAAAATATTCTTCTAAAGTTAGAGTTTGTGACTACATAATAATAAGACTCTGAGGGTTAGGTCGTAGAAAATACTTTGACCATTAACCTCGTCTAGTGGTTACCTTCCACTGAAGAGTGTTATTATTATATCTTCTTTAATAAATAAAAAATACAGCTTAACAAAACAGACGACCACACCATTGACAAAAACCTCCTTGCAAAAAAAATCTAAACGATTTTAGAGGAAGCATTGTGATTGACTCAAGATAGCTAGACTTTTTTTTGCCTAAAGGGAGGAAAAAATTCACACACACACACTCTCCTCTGGATAATTCGTATAATACACTGTCGTTTTCTCTTCTTATTTTGAAGTACATACCATAAAATATATCATTTATAGTATACAAGTGTATATAAGTTAAGTTCTTTATGTAGTACATATTATGTGAATTATGTATAGTATAATTCGAGTATGTACAATTGTACATACATGTAGTATTATTATGAATAATAATATAATATTCACAACCTAAGTTGTAGTTTTATTTTACAAAAAATTACACAGATAAAATAAGAATAAATAATAATAATAAATGTGTTACGTAGGGTCCCGGGTTCGAACCCCCGCGCCGACAAAAATTGTATTCATGAAGTAAAAGCAAAAGGTCTGAAGGAAAAGGAAGAATTAAGGAATTGCTCATTCTCGGTAGCTCAGAGGGAAAGGCGGCACTCTGTGAATCCCGAGATTCCAGAGTTCGTGGGTTCGAAACCCAGCCGGGAACATGAAAAGTTATCCTCTCATTTGGGATTTTTACCACACAATAATACATCTTGGGCTTACTGCTGGAATAATGGGATTTAATAGTCTTAATCGCGCGGGCAGTATAAATAAGGCGATTTTATTATTATTATTCTCGTAAATCCCGTAAAGATATTGCTTTACGGATCAATTGCTTTTGCTCAAAAGCAATTGATCCATATTTAAGTTGGAGGAGCCTTTGGTAATAAGAATAGGTCAGTTTCATGAATATCCAAGTATCATGAGCTTCCCAAGCTTTTGCTCTCAAAACTTTATGAATATTCGAAAAGCTGTTGCTTTGAAGTAAAAGCTTTTGCTCTCAAAACTTTATGAATACGGATTGAGGCAATTCCTTGGAATTTCGCCAGGAAAAGTTTTTGTATTGAAGTAAAAGCTTTTGCTTTGAAGTGAAAGCTTTTGCTCTCAAAACTTTATGAATACGGACTGAGGCAATGCCTTGGAATTTCGCCAGGAAAAGCTTTTGTATTGAAGTAAAAGCTTTTGCTTTGAAGTGAAAGCTTTTGCTTTCAAAACTTTATGAATACCGACTGAGGCAATTCCTTCGAATTTCGCCAGGAAAAGCTTTTGCTTTGAAGTGAAAGCTTTTGCTTTGAAGTGAAAGCTTTTGCTCTCAAAACTTTATGAATACCGACTGAGGCAATTCCTTGGAATTTCGCCAGGAAAAGCTTTTGTATTGAAGTAAAAGCTTTTGCTTTGAAGTGAAAGCTTTTGCTCTCAAAACTTTATGAATACCGACTGAGGCAATTCCTTCGAATTTCGCCAGGAAAAGCTTTTGCTTTGAAGTAAAAGTTTTTGCTTTGAAGTGAAAGCTTTTGCTTTGAAGTGAAAGCTTTTGCTCTCAAAACTTTATGAATACCGACTGAGGCAATTCCTTCGAATTTCGCCAGGAAAAGCTTTTGCTTTGAAGTAAAAGCTTTTGCTTTGAAGTGAAAGCTTTTGCTTTGAAGTGAAAGCTTTTGCTCTCAGAACTTTATGAATACCGACTGAGACATTTCCTTCGAATTTCGCCAGGAAAAGCTTTTGCTTTGAAGTAAAAGCTTTTGCTTTGAAATATAAGCTTTTGCTTTGAAGTGAAAGCTTTTGCTCTCAAAACTTAATGAATACCGACTGAGGCAATTTCTTTTGCTTTGAAGTGAAAGCTTTTGCTTTGAAGTGAAAGCTGTTGCTCTCAAAACTTTATGAATACCGACTGAGGCAATTCCTTCGAATTTCGCAAGGAAAAGCTTTTGCTTTGAAGTGAAAGCTTTTGCTCTCACAACTTTATGATTACCGACTGAGGCAATTCCTTCGAATTCCGCAAGGAAAATCTTTCGCTTTGAAATAAAAGCTTTTGCTTTGAAGTGAAAGCTTTTGCTCTCAAAACTTTATGATTACCGACTGAGGCAATTCCTTCGAATTCCGCAAGGAAAATCTTTCGCTTTGAAATAAAAGCTTTTGCTTTGAAGTGAAAGCTTTTGCTCTCAAAACTTTATGATTACCGACTGAGGCAATTCCTTCGAATTCCGCAAGGAAAATCTTTCGCTTTGAAATAAAAGCTTTTGCTTTGAAGTGAAAGCTTTTGCTCTCAAAACTTTATGATTACCGACTGAGGCAATTCCTTCGAATTTCGCCAGGAAAAGCTTTTGCTTTGAAGTAAAAGCTTTTGCTTTTAAGTGAAAGCTTTTGTTCTCAAAACTTTAAGATTACGACTGAGGCAATTCCTTCGAATTTCACAAAGCTTTAACTTTTCTTATGACTAGAACCCAATGTCGTGGGTTGAATTCGGCTTTCCATTTCCTTCCCACGCTAATGGACATCAAGGAGCTGAATTCAGTCTTTTCTCAAGAAAGATGGTTTCGAAATTTATCTTTCTCCTAACCTGCAAATGTAAACTGATGAATTTCGTACAATTGAAGCATTGGAGCAGACTTTTCGAAGAAAATAATGATCCCTCCAAACACGTGAGGCTGACATTCCGGCCCTACCCAGGCTGGGTGAGGTTAACATGGGTAGCACCAGGTACGATTCCCAGCGACTAACCTGCAAATGATCCTAACTGAAGAATTTCATACAGAAGCATTGGAGCAGACTTTTCGAAGAAAATCAAAATCCATCCAAACACGTGAGGCTGACATTCCGGCCCTACCCAGGCTGGGTGAGGTTCACGTGGGTAGCAGGTACGATTTCCAGCGAATGGAGGGTAACATCCTCGTTAAGATTAGGACGCTAAGACCAAATAGAATGGTTGGCGATAGGAAGTACATCCAGCCATAGGAAACGTGCTCCACCCTACCAAGCGCAACCATGAGGTTGAACAATGCCAACCCTAATAGTATAAGTGCACTGGTAGTCAAGTAGTTAACGCGCTAGTCTGGTAATCCAGGTAGCGTAGGGTTCGATCCCACCCAGTGCACGAATTTTCCTCATTAATGTGAGTTTGTGACCACTTAATAATAAGACTCTGAGAGTTAGGTCGTGGAAAATGCTTCAAGCATTAACCTCGTCTGGTGGTTTCCTTCCACTATAGAGTATAATTATTATAAGCCAATATGGGATGAAAGCAAGGGAGATATATACAAGCTTTAGGATATACATATAAGTACTTATCTTGTGTTTAGGAGTTTTCAGTAGACTCAGGAGTTCTTGAGACTTGGAAAAGTTTGGGAGTATACGTTGGGTTTTCCAGAAATCCAAACCTGGGGGGATTTCATACATGTCTCTTGAGTGTCCCTGTTTCTCATTTCTTATCGCTATTCTTGGTCTCTCTCTTTGTCCTTCAAACGCTCTCTATCCGTCTCCTTTGTTCTATTTTCTTTTCTTCATTTCTTTAAAATCGATCTCTCTCATTTCCTTTCTAATTTGTCTCCCTTTTTAATTCCAAGAAATTTCTAATATTAGAAATCAAAAGTATTGTGTTTGTTTTTGAAAAAGAAAACTATTAATTCCCAGAAATTTCTAATATAAGAAATCAGAAGTATTGTTTTTTTTTTTTTTTGAAAAAAAAAACAGTTTTTTGTTTGCTCCGATTTCAATTTTTTCTCCGATCATATTTCTGGACGTTTCATAAACTCCTGAGCAACTTTGGTTTTGTGTCTGTCTGTTAAGAATATTGCTTGCATTTTTTTCGATGTCACCAAAAAACACAATCTCTTTCTCCTTTCGTTTTTTTTTTTTTTTTTTTTTTTTTTTTTTTTTTAACCGACCTCAGTAGCGTGATGGATAAGGCGGCGGACTTGTAATCCGGAGGTCGGTGGTTCAAGTCCCGTTTTCAGCGTGAATTCAGTAAAACGAGTTTGAGCCGATGTGAGATCGCGAAAGTGATTAACACAAGTATGATAACATTAATGGCCCTTGCTAGTCCGCCTCTTTTAGAGTTTTAACTTCAAGGGGCCTCAAAAAAAGATTAAGTTAGGTTAACTTAGAAAGAGAGAGAAAGGGAGGTGAGAGAAGAAGAGAGAGAGAGAGAGGAGGAGGAAGAAAGAAAGAAAGAGAGCGAAAAAGAGAACGGGCGAGGCTGAGATAGCGAGAGAGAGTGAAAGAGAGAGAAAAATAGAGAGAGAAAAAGAGGGAGGGGAAGTGTGAAAGGGGGAGAAAGAGAAAGAGAGAGAGAAAGAGGGAGGGAGAGAGAGCGTGAAAGAGAGAGAGAGAGAGAAAGAGGGAGAGAGAGAAAGAGAAAGGGAGGGAGAAAGAGAAAGGGAGAGAGAGAGAGAGAGAAAGAAAGATAGAGAGAAAGAGGGAGAGAGAGACTGAAAGAGAGAGAGAAAAAGAGAGAGAGAAAGAGAGAGGCAGAGAGAATGAGAGCGAAAAAGAGAAAGGGGGAGAGAGAGAGAGAGTACTGGGATTATTCTGTTCAGTATTGTTCGCTTATCTCCTGCCAGGGGTGCTATGTCCCATTAAATAATTGTCTGGCTTAACATTAAAATTTCAACATTAGGTTCCCAGACACACTACAGTAGCGGTCGCCAACCTTTTTAGGCCTACGGACCACTTAACTCTTTGCGGCACAGCTCGGATTTTTTTTAATAACCTTTCCGGCACGGTGGTCCCCAGAAAGACCACTTGGAAAATGTACCTTACTGCACGGTGGTCCATATGAGAACTGTCTTTAGTATCGTCTCAGCACGCTTCACTCAGCCAGGGACCACTCAAGCTTCTTCCTATTAGATAAAAGTTTTCGGCTGTAGTCGGACATTGTCGTAGGTTTCACAGGGCACAACAAGTCAGGAGGGCCCGTGCAGTAAGGGTCCCATTTTATGTGGTCCTCCTTGGGACCACCGTGCCGCAAAGAGTTAACTAATCAAAAAGTAAAACGTGTTTTGGCACTGAAAACTAACTATATATTTTTTTGAGAGATTCCATTACTTTCCTCTCTGTAGGATAAGGGAAGTCAAAAATTGTCAAGTAAAGTAAAGTACAAGTAAAGTACAGCGAAGTGAACACTTCGCGAGGCATTGACTTGCCTTTAACAGAACAGATTGACTTGCACTTAAGAAAACAGATTGACTTGTCTTTAACAAAACAGATTGAATTGCCTTTAATAAAACAGATTGAATTGCCTTTAACAGAACAGATCGACTTGTCTTTAACAAAACAGATTGACTTGTCTGTAAGAAAACAGATTGACTTGTCTTTAACAGAACAGATTGACTTGCCATTAACAAAACAGATTGACTTGTCTTTAAGAAAACAGATTGACTTGTCTTTAACAGAACAGATTGACTTACCATTAACAAAACAGATTGACTTGTCTTTAAGAAAACAGATTGACTTGTCTTTAACAGAACAGATTGACTTGCCATTAACAAAACAGATTGAATTGCCTTTAACAAAACAGATTGACTTGTCTTTAACAAAACAGATTGACTTCTCTTTAACTAAACAAATTGACTTGTCTTTAAATGAACAGATTGACTTGTCTTTAACAGAACAGATTGACTTGTCTTTAAATGAACAGATTGACTTGTCTTTAACAGAACAAATTGACTTGTCTTTAAATGAACAGATTGACTTGTCTTTAACAGAACAGATTGACTTGTCTTTAAATGAACAGATTGACTTGTCTTTAACAGAACAGATTGACTTGTCTTTAACAGAACAGATTGACTTGTCTTTAAATGAACAGATTGACTTGTCTTTAAATGAACAGATTGACTTGTCTTTAACAGAACAGATTGACTTGTCTTTAAATGAACAGATTGACTTGTCTTTAAATGAACAGATTGACTTGTCTTTAACAGAACAGATTGACTTGTCTTTAAGAAAACAGATTGACTTGTCTTTAACAGAACAGATTGACTTGTCTTTAAATGAACAGATTGACTTGTCTTTAACAGAACAGATTGACTTGTCTTTAAATGAACAGATTGACTTGTCTTTAACAGAACAGATTGACTTGTCTTTAACAGAACAGATTGACTTGTCTTTAACAAAACAGATTGACTTGTCTTTAACTAAACAGATTGACTTGCCAGTAAAAAAAAAGATTGACTTGCCATTAACAGAACAGATTGACTTGTCTTTAACAGAACAGATTGACTTGTCTTTAAATGAACAGATTGACTTGCTTTAACAGAACAGATTATTTGTCTTTAACAAAACAGATTAATTTGTCTTTAACAAAACAGATTGACTTGCCAGTAAAAAAAAAGATTGACTTGCCATTAACAAAACAGATTGACTTGTTTTTAACAAAACAGATTGACTTGCCTTTAACAAAAAAGATTGACTTGTCTTTAACAGAACAGATTGACCTGTCTCAAAACAGATTGACTTGCCATTAACAAAACAGATTGAATTGTCTTTAACGAAACAGATTGACTTGCCTTTAACAAAACAGATTGAATTGCCTTTAACAAAAGAGATTGACTTGTCTTTAACAAAACAATAAAAAAAAACAAACCAAGTTCCAGAAAGATGTCTATTTACATTCTTAAATATCTAGCGGAAGAATAAAATTATAATCGCATTTTGCGATAGAGAGAAAAAAAAAAAATAAAGCTAACCTTCTTTTTTTAATGAATATTTCGTCAACTAGAAGGTAAAACTGACCAAGTGACAGTTGGTCATTTCTCGATTTTTTGTTACTCTGGTCGTAAATTAACCTAACTATTGGCTAATAATCCAAATTTCGGTAGTATTCAAACATACTCGTAATGCGCGGGAAAAAGCGGAAAAAAAAAAAAAAAAAAAAAAAAAATCACCTGAGAGACTGGTGGAAATTTCAATGACCAAATGGAGATGGTCAGTTTTACTTTCCAGCTGCCGATTTATTTAAGGAGAGGTCTCTTACATTCAGACCTTTCTTTTCTTTTACATCGCAGATATAAGAGAAGGAAAAATAAATAAAGAAATAAAAGGCAAAGAGAGAAAGAGAGAGAGAAATAAGATGGACGAAAAATAAATAAAGAATTCAAAAAAAGAGAGACAAATAAAGGAGAGAGAGAGAGAGAGAGAGATAAAAAAGGAGCGGTGGAGAGAGCGGGAAAAAGGAGAGAAATAGACGAAAAATAAATAAAGAATTAAATAAAAAAAAGAGAGACGAGAGAGAGAGATATAAGAAATATAGAAAAGAAACACGTCTGACCTATATTCCGCTCTCCTGTGTCAGATTGCCGTCGCAACGTCTGACACTACAATTTTATTCAAAACTGCTTTTCAAAAATCACATTCATACAAAAAATCTAAAATACATTTCCCGATTTACTTTCTATAAGTTTCTAATAGTAGAAATCGGAAGTATCGTGTTCGTTTTTTTGTAAAAAATATCCCTAATTTCAATTTTTTTATATGTCTAGACGTTCCATAACCTCCTGAATTTGCAATGAACTTCTCTTAATGAGACCTGTGAAGAATATGCCTAAAAATAAAAGAATACCTGTTTTTTGATATTTTGAGTCGTTTTAGAGAAACCCAGGCCTTGGTGAGACTTTATGAAAGCCCTGTATATAAAAGTTGGACCAAAATTGTTATTAGGTTGTTTATTTTTGCTCTGATTTTTTCCAATTTTAAATATCAGCAATATTTTTTGTTGTATTTCTATTATAATTCTCATCATCTGCAATAGCTTCATCTATTTAACACTTTGTGCGCCAAGCCCAATTTCGTGATTTTCCCCTGGGGCCACGATACAAAGGATTGTCTCTCAATATGCTTCAAAACTAGATAGGTGAAAACCAAGCACACTCTGATCATCCTCAGGAGGCCACGCTTCAAATTCTCAATACAAAATACACAGTAGTGTGGCCCATACTGAGACACAATGCTTCAAAGAGAGGTCTAGTGTCTCTCAAAATGAGAGACGTGGCCCCAGCGGGAAGTCGCTGTCGCTCATATTGAGCGACGTGGCGCACAAAGTGTTAATTACCTTCAAATTTTCATCATTTGCAATCTTTAATTTCGTTTAATTTTCATAGTCTCATCTGCGATGTATTATTTTATTTTACTTTCATTCCCATTATCATTGTCGACAGTATCTTCTTTTATTCTATTCTATTTCATTAACATCATCTGCTATGTTTTCTTTTTTACTCTCGTTTACATCCTCATGATTTGTATTATCTTCTCTTGTTGAATGTTCATTATCTCTTCTGCAATTTTTTTATTTATTTAATTCTTATTCTCATCATATGCAATATCTTCTTTTATTTTATTTCACATTTTTATAATCTTCAATACTATTCTCTTGTTTAATTTTCATAATATGTGCAATATATTTTTTTATCTTACTTTCATTTTCATTCTCATCATTGAAAATACCATATTTTATTTCATTCACATCATCTGCAATTTCTTGTTAGCCTTTTGGAGGCCTTCAGCCAGCATGAAGAAATTGGTGATGACTTAAAAATTAGAAAAAAAAGGGAGCAGTAAATAGAAAAAAAGGTCAATATTACTCTTTTTTATCCCTAAAAAAAAAAAAAACAATTTCATGGTTGAGAACAATTTTTCTATTTGTATATTGTAATACTGTTTCAAATGTTTTGTAAATTATTTGTTCAATAAAGGCTATTTTATTTTATTTTATTTATTTATTTTTAATATGTGCAATATATTTTTTTATCTTACTTTCATTTTCATTCTCATCATTGAAAATACCATATTTTATTTCATCCTCATCATCTGCAATTTCTTGTTATATACATTTTCATTATCTGTAATATCTTCTTGTATTTTATTTTCGTTCACATTCTTATCACCTGCAATATCTTCTCAATATGCAATAGCTTCTCTTGTTTAGCTCATTATCTCACCTACAATATATTCTTTTAGATTACTTTCATTCTCATAATCGATAATATTATCTTCTTTTATTTTATTTTATTCACATCATCTGCAATAGTTTCTTTTAATTTATTTACATTATAATCCCCATCATTTGCAATATCTTCTTCTATTTTATTTCATTTTCATCCACTTCGTCTGCAATATCTTCTTTTATTTTATTCTCTCCAAGTAGTTTCTCCACATTTTCAAAAGTAGTACAAACAATAGACAGAAGCAATCAGCCACTCAAATTTTCTCTCGCTACACTTCAGCTATTTCCATCTCTCTCTTTCTCTCTCTCTCTCATTCTCACGTCATCCTCTTTCTCTTCCACACATTCTCCAGATATCTATCTTTCTCTCTCTCATCCTTCTGATACATTTCTCTCTCTGTCTCTTCCACACATCCTCTTGATACATTTTCATTTCATTCCCTTCTCTTCACAAATCCTTTGTTTTCTATTTAAAATTTTCCTTCTCTCTCACATCCACTGTTTAAACTCTCCACACTAGTTTTAAACCTCTCTCGCTCTCTCTCTTCTCTCTCTCTTCCCTCTCTCTCTCTTGCTCTCTCTAACTCCTTCTCTCTTCCACACATCCTTGAGTCTTTTCTTTCTTTTTCTGTCTCTGTATCTCTTTATCCATCTACTTCTATATCTATCTCTCTCTTTCTCTTTTTCTTTCTTTCTCTTTCTCTTTCTCTTTCTCATTCTCTTTCTCTTTCTCACGCTCTCTCTGTCTCTCTCACTCTTTCGCGCTCTCTCTCTCTCCTTTCTGTCTTTTCCACACATCCTTCTAATTCATTTTCATTTAAAAATCCTACTCTTTTCCTTCTCATCATCCATACATTTTCATTCAACACATCCTTCCTTCTCCTCCATGACACTCATGTTTTCAACCTCCACTTCCTTTTTCAACACATCCAGTTCGTCTATAACCAACTCTTCCTTTGCATACATTATTTTCAAAAAATTCACTCCATTCTATCCGATTTCTTCTTCCTCTTCTTTTCTATACTTTTCTTCATACATTATTCTCACAAATTTTCACATCTCCGATTTCTTCGTTCTCTCTCTCTCTTTCTTCCATATTTCATTGTAATTGCATTTCCTTTCTGCGAATATTTCGCATGTTTTTCCGTTTTGAAATTGCATGCCATTGTAGTATTTGCATTCAAGAGTAAGTGAATGAGAGAGATAGAAATAAAAAGAAAAAAGCGAGTATGATTTTTGATACATGAAAAAACAATTAAAATACGTTTTATAAAAAATATTAATTGAACAACCTGATTCAAATAATTCTATTGAAAAATGTTTTAGAATTTTTTTATATAAAAAATTGTAATTTTTTTTGTAAAAAATTCAGAATAATAATAATAATACAGATTGTGTTGGATCGACGGTGTCACGACAGATCTTCAAACAATGGGGATTACAGGATGGTGTTCACTTGCCAGGGACAGAAGATGTTGGAGGCAGATTGCGGAGCAGGCCAAAGCCCACACCGGGCTGTAGCGCCATTTGGTAAGGTAAGTAATAAAAATACAGAATAATAAAATTATTGCCTTTTTTTTACTGCCCAATTAGAGGACTATTAAGTCCCATTATACCAACAGTAAGCCCAAGACATATTATAATGTTGTAAAAATCCTAAATGAGAGATTAACTTGTCATGTCCCGTCTGGATTTCGAACCCACGACTTCTGGAATCTCTGGATTCACAGAGTGCCGCCTTTACCACTAAGCTACCGGGACACAAAAATGTTATAGAATGAAAAAAATATGTACAATTTACTGATGCGACCCTTGTGATGCATATTCAAAACCTTGGTCCTTGAGACGAAGGACAGACGCGCCGGGGAATATTTCAGGCAAAGGCCTAGTTTCGCTGTTCAGAGAGGTAATGTTGCCTCAGTGCTGAGCACACTGCCTCGGGAAGATGTCCTTGGAGAAGTGTTTTATGTATTGTGAATACTGAATATATTTCACGTCGTGATAATATGACTTTGAACTAAAGCGACGTTAAAACCAAAAAAAATTACATTATATTTTAACTACTATCTTAATAAAGTGGCTGTATGGGAGTGTATGGGGTTATTTTTTTCCCCACTGCCAGTCCTAAAAAAAAACTACTATCTTATATAAACAAAACTTGAGTAGGACTGGCTCATAATATTCATAGCAACCTATAAAAAAGGCTTTTTTTAAAATGAATGTTTATTTAAAGAGATGTCTGTAGCATTTTTCCCTAGAGACTTTTTTTTATACATAATAATAATACTCTTAAGTGGAAGGTAACCACCAGGCGAGGTTAATGCACGAAGCGTTTTCTACCTAGCCCTCAGAGTCTTATTATTATGTGGTCAACCCTCGGCCGAGGTGTTTCATGCGCTTTCTAGTGAAATATAACTCGAAGAAAAAATAATGATAAAATTGTAGAAAACGGTATAAAAATTGGGATGGGAGAGAGAAAAAGGAATGGAGAGAATGAGTGAGATGGCGGGGAGGGAGCAGAGACAGGGGAAGTTAGAGAGAGAAAAGGAGAGTGTGAGAGAGAAATATGGAGAGGGAAGGAGAGGTGAATTGAAAAGGAGAGAATGAGTGGGAGAGAGAGAGAGGGAGAGAGAGTGAGAGAAAGAGAGAGTGTGATAGAGAAATATGGAGAGGGAAGGAGAGGTGAAATGAAAAGGAGAGAATGAGTGGGAGAGAGAAAGAGGGAGAGAGAGTGAGAGAAAGAGAGAGTGTGATAGGGAAATATGGAGAGGGAAGGAGAGGTGAAATGAAAAGGAGAGAATGAGTGGGAGAGAGATAGAGAGAGAGACAGGGAGATAGAGAGAGAGTGACAGACAGACAGAACTATGGAGAATGAAGGAGAAGTGAATTGAAAGCGAGAGAATGGGTGGAGAGAGAGAGAAAGAGAGACAGTGAGTGAGAGAGAGGGATTTAGGACGAGAGAAGGAGAGAGAGAGAGAGAGAGAGAGTAGGAAGAGAGAGAGAGACAGAATGTTTACTGAACCTGTCAAAATGTCAAAAAATGAATATATTGAAATGGCGGGAATAGATATTAATGGGGCATAACCATACACAGCAGTGCTAATATTAATAGAATCCTGAAATATGTAGTTGAGTTTTTTTTTAGTAGAATTATTATCTGACTTGGTAGTAGGGTGTAGCTGACTTGCTAAAAGGGTTTACCTGACTTGGTAGTAGGGTTTAGCTGACTTGGTAGTGGGGTTTATCTGACTTGGTAGTTGGGTTTATCTCACTTGGTATATTCATTACAGTTTATTTAAAATACAAACGATGCTGCCTAACTTTTGTCAGGTTGCTATAACACAGCATAATCATCAATACTATCGTACATTTTTTTTTGATACTTATATTCTTCTTTAGCTTTCTTTTATTTAGTTGGTTTTCTTCTTTCTTTCTATGCTTTGTAAATATGATAATTAATTATTTTTGAACTGTCATATATTATTATTTGGGATAATTCCTTCAAAATTGACTTGGTAGTAGGATTTAGCTGATTTGGTAGTAGGATTTATCTGACTTGGTAGTTGGGTTTATCTCACTTGGTAGTATGGCAGAGAAGATATCCGCAGGATCAGAGACAGAGAATTCAAGAATCATAAATCCTAAACTGCAAAAACGTCAGCTGAAGGAGGCTGACGCCCCCGTTAGAATATAATAATATCCTTTCTTAGTGGACATCTAAGACCTAAAAGTGACCTACAAAATTTCAGCCTTCTAGGACATACCAGTGCTGAGAAATCGAGATGAATGAGTGATTAACTTTGGCATTTATATATAAGTATAGTTAGGCAAAACATAGTTACCTACAAAAGTCGAAAAGAGAATGAATTGAAAATTTAAATTAAAAAAAAAAAACACTGCCAATTATGGACACAATACTTCCTCGTGATTGCTTCACATTGTAAACACGTGCCAATTTTGAAATTTTATAGAAAATTACTTGTATCTCCAAAACGGCTTATTCGATTTTCTGCAAATTTGTTTTATATGGTAGAATATCGTTTTTTCTACATTCTAAATTCCACAAAAAATTCTGTATCGGCAAGTCGTAGTCTTTATTTTTTTACTTTTTTGTCCAAAATTTCGGATTTTCGTAAATATCAGAGTCAAATTATAATTAATTTAAAAATAAATATAAATAACCTATGTAAAACAATAATATGCATATTCTAACAAAATTTCATCGAAATCGGGTGTACCGTTCACGAGATATAAGCGTTTAAGTAAAAAGTTAGTGGTCAGGCGCATGGTCTCTTTCACCCAGAACCGCTAGTACGAATTCGATGAATTTAAAATGGGACCATCTACAGAATGTCTTCTAGATGTATGCAAAATTTCATCAAAATCGGTCGAGTAGTTTCCGAGATTTGCGCGTTACAAGGAATCGTTTTAACAGACCGACAGACAGACCGACAGACCGACGGACCGACAGACGGACACAAAACCAAATTTGCTCAGGAGGTTATGAAACGTCCAGAAATATGAAAAAAATTGAAATCGGAGCAAAAAAATATTTTTTTTTACAAAAACGAACACAATACTTCCGATTTCTAATATTAGAAATTTCTCGGAAGTAAAATATTGTTTTGTTTGGATGAAAAGCTTTCTTAGAATATCCGGTAGAGGCGCTTGAGTTTTCGTTATCGTGTATCGTGATGATGCGAAATGTAAAAAATCTTCTTCCTACGAGACACGAAACCGATAAACTTATCGTTATGGGGATTGATTATCGGGACCCCTAAATGCGTCTGTGGGGTCCCGATAATCAATTCTCTGTCTCTGATCCCCTAACTAAATGCGAAATGTCTCTAATGGATCTAATTAGGTCGCAGTATTGGTTGTAAGGGTTTCACTTAAAACCCTGCAACCAGATCAGATAACAAAAAGGGTTGGGTGGAAGAGATTGCCATAGGCAATAACCCCGCCCTATAAACAGACTGTATTTATGACTGGAAATATCTAATAAAGTGTTTAACCCGTGAGTACACGCACATAGGGAAAAATTCTCACACGCTCGGCAAAAACGCTAGAACTTGATCGATATTGGTCCTAACCTGTAGGGACCTGGAGTAGCTGTTGATAATATGTTTATCTAGATGTATCCACAGTCCCTTGAGCTATTTTCAATTTCTGTTGCCCGTGACGTGGCGAAAAGTTCAGATCCTTCTGAAATGTGAGATTTTTTTTCATCGCGCGTGTACTGACGTAACTTTTTTTTGTTCGAGTTTTTTTTTCTGTTACTAACTATTTAGTTTAATTTAATTAATTATTTATAATAATTAGTTCTAATAATTAATTAATATAATAATAACAATTGTTTTATATAAAGAAATATATTTTTTTTAAGAAAATTAGTGTGTTTATCTACCAAATTCGTGATTGTTCACTATTGTTATAATAATTATTATAATGATTTTTAACTAACAAAATATAAACTTTTAACTAACATTAATTAAATTCTTTGTAATAATATTAGGTAGTTAGGTACCTTCCTACACTTTTTTTGCTAGATACTGAAATAATTAGTATTCTTTGTAATCTTTCTCCACCTACTATAATGGGTACCTACCTACCTACTTACCTCCTGGTATAATCTAAGTACATTTATTTTTTTATCGTTTCTGTTTTTAGCTTTTAGAAGTACCTAAACAAATATAATTACATAATATTCTTGATTATAAGATATACTGTGAATTGCCCTACAAACTTATGTCACTATGGCTTACGATGAACAAATTTTGGAAAAAAAAAAAAAAATTCAAATCAGGGGTTCGAACTGCAACCATTTGGAAAAAAAATTGCTAAAATTACTTTAAATATCTTTTAAATACATAAGTCAACTTAATGTATCTTAAAAATATTATATAACTCTTCAAGCAGAACGAAATACAATGCAAAACCAGGTGTGAGAATTTTTTTCATCGCGCGTGTATTGACGTTCGGATTTTTAGCGCGTGTACTCACAGGTTAATAATAATAGCTGTAGTCAAGCTGGTTACAACAACAACAACATCATTGGGCTAGATGAGTAAGGCAAAAAGGCTCAGACGTCATTACCTGTGGTGAATAGCTCGCTAATTAGGTTTGACAGCGGAGCTATCTGATTTATAGTCGGATAATGAAGTTGAGTCACAACAACTGTGCCAGATACCTTTGAAAAAAATATGAATATGAGCATAACCATCAGAATTCTAGTTGCCACAAGGTACAAGGAGTTTTTCATTTACGAGAATCTGTGACTCATTTTTTTTTTTTACTTGTCTTATCCTATAATTTTTGTAACTGGTCTATGTGTCAACAGACATAGCAACTACACAACAGGACTCCATTTTCTTTTAATTCTTATCACAAGTGTTGAAAATGGTTTCACAATTTTTCATGCTTTTGCTTATGTTCTCGGTCGTTTCTTTTACTTATGGATCAGATAATGATTTCCAACTCCGAGAGAAGTTAAACAGAAGAAAGCGGGATGAGCTACCAGACGACGAAGATGTTAACGCAATAATAGAAAGACTTCGACCAGAGACGATGAGACCGAATCGCGTAAGACGTCGCCGAATGGCCGAACGGCCTCCTGATCCTAGAAAAGAAGAAGTCATTCACAAGTACTTCAAATTAGAAGAGCTAGAAAACCTGATTTTCCGTTTACAAAAGGAGCACAGGGACATTATGAAAGTGTTGCCTCTTGGTCGGAGTGTCGCCAACACAACAATTTATGCCGTGCAGATCAGCCACGATGTGCTGGAGAAGAGAAAGCCACTCAAGCCCATGGTCAAATTCGTGGCGAATATTCACGGAAACGAAAGGATTGGCTACGCCCTTCTGGTATCTATTCTTTGGGTTTTTTAATAAAGTTTTTTTCCCCCCAACAAATACTTGAAATATATTTATTTACATATTATGATCATCATCACTAAGTTTCAGTAGGGTCCTGAGTGTGTTAGCATGTGTTGGACCCTACCGTACAAGAAAGGCATTTTTGTATATAAAAGTTAACTATTTATTTTTATTTATTTTTTATTGTGCATCATATAAAAAATCCTTGACACAGGTACAATGTTACTAGATTCAAATATGGCATTATAAATGTTCAATCAAGCATGAGGATCTCGAGACCTTTCATTCAATACCCCACTCGATAGGTTTTAATTAAAAAATATAAACCGGCCCTGTTTTTTGGCCCTTTTTCGATTTTTTTTTTTTTTACCACAGTGCGGCCTCATTAGTTTTCACGACCACAAAATTTTACTATTTGAACCAAAAGTTATTTTTTAACGACTCTACAAAATTTAAGAGCCTTGCTTTATTTGATAAAATTAGAAAAGTATTTTTTTTTTACAAAATCGGCCCCCACGAGTGGTCAAAATCGGCTTAAAAAACAATAATTAAAATTTTAGGACCCCAATGATCATGTATACTAAATTTAATCAATTTTGAAGAATCTGGTCGAGAGACAGACAGACAAACGAAAGCCAAATCGACCAGTATCCCAATTAAAACAGAACCTCACTATGTTTTTAATTTCTAATATGTATTTATTTTCATTCATACAATGTTAAAACCGCTCCAAGGCAATCTTTCTTAGGTAGTGTGCCAAGCACAAATGCAACATTACCTCGTATGTTGCCAATACTTAATCTCTGAGATAATGCCAATACTTAATCTCTGAGCCAATGGCAATACTTAATCTCTGAGTCATGCCAATACTTGGGGCGGAATATAGACGTTTTTGTAATACCTCTGTGACGTTAAGTCACGGATTGCGTACTGTGTAAGATAGGGAAAACCGATGCTTAGCAGTAACTTGTGATAAATAATTTGTCTATTAATTCCGCCCTTAATCTCTAAGTCAATGCCAATACTTAATCTCTGAGTCAATGCCAATACTTAATCTCTGTGAGTAAATGCCAATACTCAATCTCTCAGTCAATGCCAATACTTAATCTCTCAGTCAATACCAGTACTTAATCTCTGAGTCAGGAAATTACTTGCTCGTCCATCCCTCGTCTCCTGATCCAAAACTCTAGAAATGGATTTAAATTATCTAGACTTAGCTCCTCCACAGAGGTATATATTTTGGTTTTGTTGACGATATGTTTTGACATCAATTGATGGATTTAAAAAAATATCTATTGATTCAGCCCTTACTGCTATATCTTCTACATGCTATCTTACTGCTATCTCACTTACTGCTATATCTTCTATGTTCAGGTATCTCTTCTACAATACTTAGTGCTTAACGATAATGGCTGCCCACGTGTCACCAGAATGTTGAACGATACTGATATCTGGATTGTTCCAACCATGAATCCGGATGGCTTACAAAAATTAAAATTTGCGGATAAATATCCATTTGACCTGATCGACAAAACCAATGCGAACGGAGTAGATCTGGATGGGAAATTTCCATACAAAGAATTTGAGGAAGACTGGTGAGTGACGGTGGTAGTAGAACTCTAGAACTGGTGAGTGACGGTGGTAGTAGAACTCTAGAACTGGTGAGTGACGGTGGTAGTAGAACTCTAGAACTGCTGAGTGATGGTGGTAGTAGAACTCTAGAACTGGTGAGTGATGGTGGTAGTAGAACTCTAAAACTGATGAGTGATGGTGGTAGTAGAACTCTAGAACTAGTGAGTGATGGTGGTAGTAAAACTCTAGAACTGGTGAGTGATGGTGGTAGTAGAACTCTAGAACTAGTGAGTGATGGTGGTAGTAGAACTCTAGAACTGGTGAGTGATGGTGGTATTAGAACTCTAGAACTGATGAGTGATGGTGGTAGTAGAACTCTAGAACTGGTGAGTGATGGTGGTAGTAGAACTCTAGAACTAGTGAGTGATGGTGGTAGTAGAACTCTAGAACCAGTGAGTGATGGTATTAGTAGAACTCTAGAACAATCTCGATCCCCTTTTTGTAAACGAAAATCAACAACCTCTCATTTATTAGGAGAATAAACGTCCTCATCCTCAATTCTAGCTTCCATTTACAAAGAGTAATGCTATCCCACAAAAAACTACCGTTGAAAAAAGGGCCAAGTTCCATAACTCCAATCCAAAAAGTTTTAGCCAATGAATGTAATGATATGTTATTAGCGGCCAAGACATCTTGGCACTAAACCAATAATTTCTTTTAATTAAAATCTGTTTTCCGAGTTCCTCATTTTGTATGTTTTTAAATGGAAATAAGGTATAATCACAACAAAGAGCAAAACTGGCCAAGTTAGAGGATATTTTGCAGTTTAAAACATACAATATGAAGAACACAGAAAACGGGTTTTAATAAAAGAAATAGTTTAGTACCAAGATAACTTGGCCGCAAACAAGATATCAGTCATTGGCTGAAACTTTTTGGTTAGGAGTTCTGGAACTTGGCCCCTTTTTTCAACGGTAATTTTTTGTAGGATCCCTTCCTAATGATTGCTCTTGTAAGATAATTTCACCAAGGCAAGTTATGCCATTTCCGCCTTTTCCTCTCTTGTTGCCAGGCCAGGCCAGCCTGAAACCAGGACCATGATGGACTTCATCATGAACAACCCTTTCGTTCTCTCTGGCAACATACAGGGCGGTGACATGGTTGTCAGCTATCCCTGGGACTATGGAGAAGATTTAAGAATAACCGACGATAATGATGTCTTTTCCCATATAGCCAAGAAATATGCGTATGAAAATAAACTCATGGGTGTGGGAAGGGGGTGCACACTTCGAACATTTCGCCCAAATGGAATATGAAATGGAAATTACCTGACAAGAAAATTTGGTGGTAAGTACACTGAAATTCACAAAATTCCGACCACCTGGAAAATTAATATTTTCTATCACAAGGTGGAGTTTTATCCCAAATTTTTGTGTTAACATTATTTAATAAACATTTATCAGTAATTGTGGTACATTTTTTTACTTTTATTTAGGATTTTAATGATAGTCCAGTCAAAATAGAAAAAAAAAGAAAAACAAAGAAAATTAAAGGTTTCAAATTTTATGTTTATTTATTTTTTAATAACAATTTACCGGTAACTAATAGCGTGTGTTGCCTCCTCGGGCTCTGATAACATCCTGAAGACGTCGAGGAAGAGAGTAAATGAGGTTACAATGCTCCGCCTGAGGGATATTGTTCCATTCCTGGACAATCACATCCTTGAGGTCCCGCAATGTCCGTGGGGCGGGGTCATGAGCGCGAACTCGCCGTTTCAAGCTGTCCCAGGTGTGCTCTATTGGATTGAGATCGGGGGATCGCGCTGGAGGGTTTACAGTAGTAATTCCAGCCAGTTGCATATATTCTCTTGTGGTCCTGGCTACATGGGGGCGCGCGTTATCCTGCCAGAAGAGGAAACCATCTCCAATAAAGGGGGCGTACGGGACCACCATATCTTCAAGAACATTTGATATGTAAGATTCAGCGTTCATACTGGCTCCGTCAAAAAACACAAGGTCCGTGTGAGCCTCAGCAGATATTCCACCCCACACCATTATTGATCCACCATCAAATGCTACCCTTGGAACAAGAGCACACTCAGAATACCGCTCATTTCTCCTTCTGTACACTCTTACCCGACCATCTGCTCCTCTTAGGGAGATCCTTGTCTCATCAGAAAACAAAACCTTGTCCCAGTCTTCCTCTGTCCATCTTATGTGCTCCGTTGCGAATTGTAAACGCGCTCTTCTGTGACATGTGAGCAACTCGGGGCGTTATAAGGCCTTCGAGGTATGATATGAGCTTCTCTTAGGCGTCTTCTAACTGTAAGGGGGTTCACAAGAACATTTCTTACATCATACAGCCGACGGGCTGTCTCTACTGAAGTCTGGAACCGATTCCTGAGGGTCTCCATCACCATAAACCGATCATCTCGAGCTGTTGTGCACCTTGTTAAACCGGATCCTGGTCTTCTCTTGCATGATCCCGTCTCCTGATACCGTCTAATGTTGTCAGAAAGAGTTGTTCTTGCCACATTAAGTATTCGGGACACCTCACGCTGACTGTATCCTTCATCCAGCAAAGCTAGGGCTCTACCAACTCCCACACTATCTAAAGGCATGCTAAAAGGTTTAGATAACACACTAGAACTTAATTTCACTTTGTTCTAAATAAAAATTGAATGAAAATTAAAATTTAAATTATCTAAAAGTTACTTTGTCATTAAGTACCTCAGGTAGTAAATTAACACTAAATCAATTAATGACCCCCACCTTAATTAATTACTGATACCAAGGGTCCAAAACAAGCTCAGACACAGGTAAAATTGTATTTACTATAATATAGGTTACATACAAAGTATATAAAGTAAGGTACATACGCAGTAAATCAAAATTTCTAGGTGGTCGGAATTTTGTGAATTTCAGTGTATGAACGTGGTATTGTGTAAATTTTTATTAACAAATCAATAAGTAAAACAAAATTTAATGAGATATTTCTTAACTCAACAGATGAAAAAAAGTAACTTATCTCTTTCAACTTCCTTGTCACCGTGGCAGAGTGAGTTAGCGCGCTAGGCATTGCACGCATGGTGACCTGGGTTCGATCCCCAGCAGGGCAGGATTTTTTCTCCTCTGTAATTGGGTGTTCGGGGTCTACTTATACCTCGTGAGGAAAAATGAGTAGCTGCTTTAATGTTAGCAGCGACCAGTGGCGGAATTATAGGCAAAAATAATATCTTAAAATTACGGAAAAGACCTATAATTCTGCGCTACCCTCTAAAATTGTGATATAATAACACAAATAAACACAATACATTTATATTTATTTATTTCAACTTCAAAATATTGTAATTTGCTCCTCAGGTATTCTTCAACTGTGTCTTCTCAAATTGTGACTTGTTCCTCAGGTATGCAAGACTTCAACTGTGTCTTCTCAAATTGTGACTTGTTCCTCAGGTATGCAAGACTTCAACTGTGTCTTCTTAAATTGTGACTTGTTCCTCAGGTATGCAAGACTTCAACTATGTCTTCTCAAATTATGACTTGTTCCTCAGGTAGCAAGACTTCAACTGTGTCTTCTCAAATTATGACTTGTTCCTCAGGTATGCAAGACTTCAACTGTGTCTTCTCAAATTATGACTTGTTCCTCAGGTATGCAAGACTTCAACTATGTCTTCTCAAATTATGACTTGTTCCTCAGGTATGCAAGACTTCAACTGTGTCTTCTCAAATTATGACTTGTTCCTCAGGTATGCAAGACTTCAACTGTGTCTTCTCAAATTATGACTTGTTCCTCAAGTATGCAAGACTTCAACTGTGTCTTCTCAAATTGTGACTTGTTCCTCAGGTATGCAAGACTTCAACTGTGTCTTCTCAAATTATGACTTGTTCCTCAAGTATGCAAGACTTCAATTGTGTCTTCTCAAATTGTGACTTGTTCCTCAGGTATGCAAGACTTCAACTGTGTCTTCTCAAATCGTGACTTGTTCCTCAGGTATGCAAGACTTCAACTGTGTCTTCTCAAATTGTGACTTGTTCCTCAGGTATGCAAGACTTCAACTGTGTCTTCTCAAATTATGACTTGTTCCTCAGGTATGCAAGACTTCAACTGTGTCTTCTCAAATTGTGCCTTGTTCCTCAGGTATGCAAGACTTCAACTGTGTCTTCTCAAATTGTGACTTGTTCCTCAGGTATGCAAGACTTCAACTGTGTCTTCTCAAATTATGACTTGTTCCTCAAGTATGCAAGACTTCAACTGTGTCTTCTCAAATTGTGACTTGTTCCTCAGGTATGCAAGACTTCAACTGTGTCTTCTCATATTGTGACTTGTTCCTCAGGTATGCAAGACTTCAACTGTGTCTTCTCAAATTATGACTTGTTCCTCAGGTATGCAAGACTTCAACTGTGTCTTCTCAAATTGTGACTTGTTCCTCAGGTATGCAAGACTTCAACTATGTCTTTCTCCAACTGCTTCGAATTGACCCTCTATCTTTGCTGTTTGAACTCCCCCAACGAGACAAAACTTGACATTTACTGGAAGCACAACCTAAATTCCATGCTGACCTTCATAGAAAGCACTCGTCTAGGGCTCTACGGTACGTTGAAGGACACGAACGGCCAACCTATCGAAGATGCTGTCATCCAAGTAGCAGGGAGGAAGAAAGAGGTCAAGACCACGGCAGACGGGGAGTACTGGCGCCTGCTGGTCTGGGGAATGTACCAGATAACAGCCATTGCTCCCGGGTTCATAAGTCAGGAAGATAAAGTGACTATATCCGAAAACCACCCATACGTTCAACATGATTTCGTTCTGACCCCTCAAGGAATTCACGGGGTAGTACAAGACGAGAATGGCTGTGTTATCAAAAACGCTGTTGTTCAAAAACTAGGACCTTTGTTCATGGTTATTAAAGAAAATGTCAAATTAAATAAGAAGGGAGAATACAAGTGTACAGTAGAGGCACTGAATAAATCGACTGAAATTATAGTAAGCGCGCCTGGCTACATAGAGCAGACAAAAACGTTTAATTTAACCAAGGAGAATCCTTATGTTCAACAGGATTTCGTTCTGCAGAAAAAGAAAAAATCCAAATTTCTAGGTTGTATTTAGGTAATGCTTGAATTTCAGTTATTTTGGATTTGTGTTTTGTTTTAGTTATAACTTATAAAGTAATTCGTTTTTGTGTGTGTAGTTGTGTACATGTTTTTTTATACAGGGTGGGCCAAGAATTCGTTAACATTTAAATGTAAACGAGTATGTGAAAATGTTACGGGAGTTCTTAGCACCGATGCTACTGGAATTTGCTGGCTATAATCGTAACACATGGTTTCAACAAGATGGAGCCACGTGTCACACATCGAACGAGTCCTTGCCGGTGGTCAAAGACATGTTTCCGGAAAAGCTGATATCCAGACGTGGTGACATCCCATGGCCACCCAGAAGTCCAGATCTATGAAGAGAATGCCAAAGGCATTATCACCACCCTTGATCAAACTTTGTTTATATTTGTTTAATTATACCTTTTGACTGTACATGTATATAAAAATTGTAAATAAAGATTGATCTAAATTGTTGAATAATCTATCCCCAGCAGACTTCTTTTTATGGGGTTATTTAAAGAGTCGTGTCTACATTGATAAACCGAATACACTGCGTCAACTTAAAGAAAAAATAATCGAAGAGATGTCGGCGATCTCGCGGTCTCTTTGCAGAAGAGTATTTGAAAACTTCAGGACTTCCTTAGATGAGTGCAAAAACCGAAACGGTGGTCATTTATACGAAATAATTAAAAAAAAAAATAAATTACAACTAATTAGCTTTCTCGTAAATAAACGATTTCTTAAATATGTTAAATGGTTTTTTTTATACGATTTTTTTCATATGTTAACTAATTCATGGCCCACCCTGTATTATTATTTATTTGTATTTACATAAAATGTTTATATATATCATAATGGTAATATTCTAGCGCATGGACCCGTGGGTCGGCTACCACCCAATGCTTGGATTTTTCCTCGTTTATTTGAGCTTGTGACCACATAATAATAAGACTCTGAGGGTTAAGTGGTAGAAAATGTTTTGAGCCTGGTACTTACCTTCAACTAACGAGTATTATTATTATTGTTTCTCTCAGTTATTTTCTCTCGAGGGTGTGTACCATCCCCGAGAGGGTATTACACCAGGAGCGGATCTATGATCAAGTCTCCTGCAGTTGCTCTGTTCACAATGAGGGAAAGATGTATTGAGTTTTTTAAAACTTCTGTAGAAGAAAAAAGAGAGAGAGAATGTGAAAAAGAAAGAGAAAAAGAGACTGAAAGAGAGAGAAAGAAAGAGAGAGAGAGACAGGGTGGGAGGAAGAGAGAAAGAAATAGAAAGAGAGAGAGAGAGAGACACACAGAGATAGGAGCTATGAAGGGAATAAAGATGGAAAGATTACTTGCTGACCCAGATTAAAAAGTGAAAGAATCCGTTTTGCAATTTCCCTCTCCCTCTCTCTCCTCTCTCTCTCTCTCTCTCTCTCTCTCTCTCTCTCTCTCTCTCTCTTTCCCTCTCTATCTCTCTCACTCTTTCTTCCTCTTTCTCTCTATGTTTCTCTCACTCACTCTCTTTCTCTCTCTCTCTTCGTCTTACTGTCTCTTCCCTACATTCTCTCTACTCTGCACTCTTTCTCTTTCTTTCTTTCTCTTGTTCTCTCTCTCTCTCTCTCTCTCTCTCTCTCTTTTATATCAATCTTCTACAACCATTTACTTCTTCTCACTCAGACTGGTATGTGTCAGTGAGACAGAGAGAGAGAGAGAGAAAGAGAGAGAGAGAGAGAGAGTGAGAGTGAGAGAGAGAGAGAGAGAGTGAGAGAGAGAGTGAGAGAGAGAGAGTGAGAGTGAGAGTGAGAGTAAGAGTGAGAGTGAGAGTGAGAGTGAGAGTGAGAGTGAGAGTGAGAGAGAGAAAGAGAAAGAGAGAGAGAAAGAAAGAGAAAGAGAGAGAGAGAAAGAGAGGGAAACAGAGAGAAATAGTGAGAGTTAATATGGAGATGATAAACCTATCCTCTAAATAATAATATACTGGCTATTGGATTTTATTTATTTAACTGCATTCTACAGGGTGTACTCATATCTCGCAAGAAATATGTGAGAAGTCTTTTGTACATAATATGGAGTGCAGTGTTCAGTATGTGTGTATAACATGACCACACTAATTGTAGGGCAAATTCTAATGGCAAATATTCAATTTGGAAGAAAATGCCGAAGGCATTATCACCACCCTTGATCAGGCTTTGTTTATATTTATTTCATAACTTATTATTATGTTCATTGTATATAAAAAAAATTGTAAACAAAGCTTGATCTAATTGTTTATAAATTCCAAAAAAATAATAACACTCTTTAGTGAAAGGTAAAAACCAGGCGGTCTTTTTTTTGTTGAAGGAAGGTCTTTTTTATCATAAAATTCAGGTAATTGTTTCCTGCACGCTATAGATATGTGGACCAACCTTTAATCAGGGGAGACGGGGGAAATTCCACTTCGAAAATTCCAGTCAAATCTTTTTTCCCCTTTCCAATAGGAAAAAATCCCACGGGTGCCATTCTTTTTTTTCCCTATTCCATGTGGACTCAATGTTTTTTCCCCCTTTTCGAGGGAGAAAAACGTATGCCAGAGATGAGTGTAATTTGTCCCACCAGGGAATTTGTGACATTCATATTTTATACCAGCAGAGAGCAGGAGTAGACATAAGAAAAATATGGCATTGAGGGAGAAGGAAAGAGAGGGAGGGAGGAAGAGAGAAATAGAGAGAGAAGGAGAAAGGAAGAGAGAGGGAGAGGGTGAAAGTAAGACAGGAGGAGAGAGAGAGAGAGAGGGAGAAAGAGAGAGGTAGAAAGATACAGAGAGAAAAAGGGATAATTTGAAAGTGAAAGACAAGGAGTAGAAGGGAGAAAAAAGAAGAAAAAAAGAACAAGAGAAAGAGGAAAGAGGAAAGAAAAAAAAATGGGGAAGAAAGATGAGTCGCGGTCAGAGGTGCGTTTCTTCGATGGTGCAAACCTTCAATGGTGCTCGATTTGCTAACTTCACACATGTCTGCTATTTTTAATCAATTTCAGGATAGATAGTACAAATGTTGTGGGATATCTTCTTGTGGGATATTTTAATATCAGTAATCAGTTTACTAATGTCCGCTGTGCTAATACTGCTAATGTCCAATTGTCCATTAATGCATTCCAAATTCCACTACATAACTTGTTTTGTATTTCCAAATAATTATCCATTACCCAACCTAAATGTAAAATGTAATGAGTAATGAGTTTCTCTTCTTGAGATCTTTTTCTTTTGACGATTCTACATTCAACGAGGGGCTGTTTTTTTCCTGTTTAAGCTTTTTCTTTAGCTACCTATATTTGATTATTCTGGGCTCTTAAATTTCAAGTGACCTGCAGCATCCACCTAACATTCACAGTGGTTTGTTCAATAAAAGGTGAGTTCCCTCTAAATTGAGGAATCTATCTTACTTGTGGTTACACAATTCATACTTATCTACATAAATTGTGGGGAAATTTCAAGTGCTCTTCTTACAGCCTTATGATTAGTTCAGACAACAAGCTTAATACTACAATTTCTGGTAAATCTGAGTTATATTTTACCAGTTTAACAGCTTGATTCACCTGCACAAACTGTAAAATATCACTCTAAAGTGTGTTTCCAAGGTAGATTTGTCTATACTTAATTAGTTCCTCAGAACCTTGATTTATTATCTTGTAACCATAACAAATATCAATAAAAGTTCTCAGAGCTGACCACTCTTACGATGGGATCCAATATGTTCCTATCTGAGAACATATTCTGGACCTATTCTCATGAAACTTAAACAGAATGCTAAGAATGATCTGAAAAAATTAAATTTGCCTTAATAATTTGAATGCCCAAGAAACATTATGTGGTCAAAATCCCATTCAGAATATTATTTGTCATGGATTTCCTACCAGACCTCTGGATGAAAATAGAGATGTTGTGTTTTGTTAAGCTTAATTAGAATAGCTTGGGTGATGGTCTTATTAGCTAAGGTCTATTAAAAAATAGTGCAAAGTTAAACTACTTTACTTTTGGTGTCCAAGATGGTTGTGTCATGGTGGTGGAAGGATTGATTAACCCCAGTAGCTGAACCCAGAAGTCACTAGATCTATAAGGGAAAAGGCAAGGGAGATATAAATAGAAGCTAGTATTGATTCACATTTTAAATTAGTGGATTATGTATGTATGTACATACATAAATGTACATTTTTCATATCTTACAAAGTTTCCTTATAGTGTACATTGTTCTCTGTAAGTGATACACATCAGATATAGAGAACTTGTTCCTTATAGCCGATATATCAGTATTATAGTGAAAATCGGCTTTTAGAAACAAATCTGTCCGGTCCTTTGAAGTTTGTTATAAACAATTTCTACCACTAAATTGAAATTAAAAGGACAGAAGTGACATTTTGAATTATGATAATTTTAAGGTACTAGGGATGAAATTATTATGAAAAAAAAAAAAAAAAATACTTACAAGAGCATTACTATAGTGCTTTATTTAGACTGTCAGTGCAACACAGGTAGTCCCATTATGCCAACAGTTTAACAAAGCACAAATTCAATTTAACAAGAAGACTTCTTTACATTAATTTATTTCAAGTGTTCCAAGGTTCAAAGATTTTTTTATGGAACAAAATGTTCAACAGGAACAAGGTACTAGGTACTGAGTCTAAAAAATCTTAACAAAAATGGTCCTAGATCTTCAAGTCTGACCTTTAACTTGATTTTATTGATGAATTTCGAATAAATCTCAAATCAAAATAACAAAATTGTTTACTTTAAATTTAAACTAATGGATGAATGCATTTTATTTTCAGATAAGGATCAACATAATCAACTCTCAGGTTGGAAAGTGTCACTGTCTCTATCTCCACACCACATTGAATATGACTACTATGAGACAGTATGCGTGCAACAGTGTTTTTTTTTTTTTTTTTTTTTTTTTTTTTTTTTTTTTTGACAAATGGTCTTGACATATAATTATGAATGACCTGTTAGATATAAAAAAATTAAGAAATAATTAGAAATTAAATTATCATCATAGAACAATGGTAGCCAGACAGTGGAGGAATGACTCAGCAGTTCTACCACTGTCTTTACAAGGAGGCTAATAATTGACAAGGGCTCTCAAAACCAAGCCAATGCTGGTCTACTCTCTGTTTATATTCCCCCAGCCAGAAGTAAATATCAAGGGGGAAAAAATGATTTTATGACTATTCAAATTTACTAGGTACCTATGTTATTGTTATCTTTGTATTGAAAAAATATGTATTAATTTCTTGTTAAGTAACATATTATTTAAAATAATCTTAATATTCTTGTACATTATATAAAAAAAATTCCATACTAAATCTTTTATGATTATTTGAAATTGTTTTTGTTAATTTCTTTTAACCCTATGGGTAAAACATTACATAATATAGCTCCATTAAATTGAATACTTTTCTCATATAACGCTGTGGAATCTGGTTCAATTGTTAGTGTATTTATGTTGTTATGTCTAAATTTTGTTTTATATGTATATCCAGCGTTTTTTTTTTTTTTTTTTTTTTTTTTTTTTTTTTTAAGGAATGTCTAGTATGTGTATAAAATTGGAAGCATTACTATGTTACGCATTCATTCACTCAATCATATTTTACTAGTTGTTGTTGTAGGGAGCTTGGCTACTGCTGGGCCAGTCAAGGTGCTACTCTATTCCACTTCAGTTAAAAATTTGGATCATTCTAAAGCACATATTTCTATGTGCAATCACCCACAGTAAGATCTTGACCATTTTCTTTATAAGCTACTAGCCACATTGCGACTAGGCCTGCGGCGCGTTGCATTCACTGCATTTTGCTGTTGTAAAAATACAGGTAACATATATGGTTAATTCAATGAAAAATAATATTTTTTAACTTTCATAAATAATTTATATGTATTTGTTATTGTGAAATTAATACAGTACCTGCTTGTTCCATGTCTCTCAATTGCACTTCTCTTTTGTTTTTATTGGTTTTTAAACTTTTTTTGTATTAGTTTCTGTGACTGAGAAGGCTTGTATGCTTTCTGACATGGGTTTGATTCCTAGTGTAGTAAGATTTTTTTCTGCTCTTTACTTGGATGATCAGGATCCACTCATACACTTTGAGTAGTTGTACAAGTAACCAGTTGTGGCATTTCAAGCTAGCAATGAGTTACCAGGCAAATAATGTTAAAGGATTTTCAAAATGCCAGGCTACTCCCTAAAGTTGTGATATAACAACACATAGAATTACCACATCTGTACATCTTCTGCACTTTAAATAGAAAAATAAAAACAAATGTAACAAAAATACCAGGTTGTAACAGAAATACTTCTACTTCTGAACAAATTAAATTAATAGGAAAAATATTTTAATTTATTTATTTTTCAACTGCATGTTAATATCACGAAGGCGTTTTACCCTCAATTCGCTGGGAATCGCACCAGCTACCCACATTAACCTCACCCAGCCTGGGTAGGGCCGGAAATACTAGCCTCACGTGTTTGGAGGGAACAGAATTTTCTTCGAAAAGTCTGCTCCAACATTGGATCGAACTCGGGATCTCTGGACTACGGGCAGTAGTCACAACCATTACGCCACGGAGGCTGGGAATGCGGTAATTAATTGAAAAATAAAAATTATTCGTGACACACGATTAAAACTGTCGTGGTATATTGGAAAAATTAGAACTGAAAAAACGTGTGTGTATCACATATTGAATTTTGCAGCCATGAAATAACTATGTTCCACTACTTTTGGACGTATGTGGTCTGTTAGCCTATTACCCACCCCGTAGTATATGCTTCCATTGCCCATTTCGTAGTATACCTCGCCACTCCAAAATTTGGTAACTAGCTCAATTTTATTTACTTCCAAGCTCTTTATTAAAATATACACCTTTTCACAAAAGTCTGTATATTGTTGTGGCCAGCTTGACGCACCTATAGGATCATAGATTTAGAAAATAGATATCGCACAGTTGACACAAAAGTGAAGTCGATTTTGAGAGAGAGATTGAGAGCATTCTAGTGAACATTTTGGGCGCTATAAGGGCTAAACATTGGAAATTTTACATTGGTTCTCATGGAAAAACCCGACCCTTTGTAGTTTCCGAATTTATTAATTTTCTTTTCTCTCTATAATTTTACGCGAGTTTATTTTTTTAAACCTCCACTTTCTAATCCTCAAGATCGTAAACTTTTGCTGCGCGTATGGCTATACCAACCGATATAATAAGAATTCTGAAATACACTTCCACAAGTCAGTAGTCTTAACATTCTAGTATTTTTGTTTATTGCCAAGGAAACACAATAAATTGAACTTAATATACCTTTCAATGTATTTTAATCATAGTTTGGGGTATCAAATAGTCATAAAACGATCAAATAGTCATAAAGCATAATAATAACCAGAAGGTATCTTGTTAGAGGATTTTAAGCACCCTCTGGAGTGGTATGAACGTCTTTTTCCATTGTAAAGGTCTCGGCTAGTATAATAATTGCCATAAATTTGTTTGGGTCTCAGGGACTACAATGTATATGTCCACACGCGTGAACATCGGACGTCAGGAGGATAAGCCGTAGAGAACTCCACAAACCTGACGCATAAGAAACTACACAAAATGGCTACCGTGATTACTTTTTAAGGCGATTTCTTCTGTAACTACACAAAATGGCCAGTTTTCTGAGACTGGATCAATCTTGTGAAATTTACTTGTTCTCCATGGTTTCATTTCTAAGGATAATAGCTCCGTGAAACTGGCTGCGCCACTTCAAACACAAAATTTGGTGGTAGTATTCAATATACGTAATTACTTATTTTCAGGATAATATAATTATCAATATGTACCTATAGAGAAAAAGTATGAGCTTTTACAAAGGCCGCTATAAATCATATTTATTTAAATTAGCTTTGCCACACTTCCCTCACGAATTTTGGCAGATATTATTTCCGTGGTCGTATGTTCTAGTACATTCTGTGCTTACACGCACGTTGCATAATGATAAGAATTCCAAATGGAAGGATAACTTCTCATGTCCTGCAAACTTTGAACCTGCAAACTCTAGGCCTGACCTACATAAATTATACTGGATGGTCACAATAGTAAATTTATGACCACTATACATTTTCCTGAATACCAGTAGAATTTATGAAAGACATTTTTTTATCGATTTCGAAGAGAATTTATTACTATTAAATAAACTGGTGTGACACCAAACGACTTTCCTTATGCCTTAAAAATAAATAAAATTCCGCCCACTGGTGACTGAACGTACGAAATATAAATATCAAATCAAATTCACAATCCAGCACCTCAATGTCATTGGATTTGATGTGTCACAACACCCATAATAATCATAAAGTTAGTCTAAGCAGGGACACTCTCTCTCAAAATACCGGTAAATTGGAACCACCAATTTATATTTAAAAAAAAAAATGTTGCATCCTCTGCCAAATTCAAGTCTCTAGCTTCTACCGTACTGGAGATATTCAGATATCTTGAATGTTTACAGACACACACACACGGACCAATGGCTGCTGAAACTTTGGATTTAGTCTCTGGGGACCCTAAAACGTTTTTTGGCACAGAAAATTTATATTAGGTATCGAAAATTTTGGATGATTCCATTACTTTCCTTAAATATTATAGGATAAGGAAAGTACAAAATACAGGGTATTCCTTAGCTTAAAGGTTTTAGTTTTATTGAAGAAAAAAAAATATTTCACACCACACGACTTTCCTTATCACTCGAAAAGAGGTCAAACTCTACTGCTGATGGTTAGTGGTGATACAAACGGTAACATATACATGTTACCGTATATATAGCTAAAAATCAATGTCAAATTCATAATCAGCACCTCAAAATCATCAGATTTTATTATGTCACAACTTCCTTCTAGGTGAATCATAAAAAAGTTAGTCCAAGCGGGTCTCCCATAGTACCGGTAAATTGTACAGATTCCAAAAAGTTCAAGATAAAAAAAAAAGATCTGAGTAAATCCCTATTACTTTTTCATTCCAAGGAAAAGTTGTTCTCTAACTTTTTTATATCTTTAACCAGTCCAAAGGAAAGGTCCTTGCGGCCTTTTTTTTCAACCAAAAGTTCGTGGTACCTACGTGTGGTGTTTAGAAAATCTTACTGTTGTCAAGATAGAAAATGGTGTTTATAGATAGACAGACTCACGGACCAATGGCCAAAAAAACAACTTTTTTGGTATCCTGAGGCTGTGAATGCTCTGTCATCCAGAAATGTGAAAACTGGGTAGGTCAAATTTTCAACGAATACAACACTTTCCTTATTATAGGATAAGGTAAAAATGTGGATTTTTACTTTCCTTATTATAGGATAAGGAAAGTAAAAATCCACATTTTCAGTCATAGTGAATTTTCTGTTTTCTTCCCAGCCATCATGAATTTTCCTGATAACGAAGCCAAAGTCCTGGATGAACTGCCAGTTGATAAGGATTACTTTGTAAAAAAGCTGATATGATCACACAACATTCTATTACAAGTGTGGGAGTTTTTTTACAAGGAATTTTGTGAGGGAGTTTTTTTATGACACGAGTGTCGGAAAATAATAGGTTTACTTAATTGGGTTTGCTTATTATAATAGGTTTACTGCTAACTATTCTCATTACAGACAACTATTAAGACGGCTAGATTTGGGTGAAAAAAGCACAACTTTTTGGTGGGGTTATTGCCAAACCTTTAGTTAGGACATAATGTATATATTTATTTATTTATTTTAACTTTTTCTTATATTGTATATTAATTTGTAATTACCTGTGTTGATTATATGTCCTTAAATAAAATGTAAAATAATAACAATAATAACCTTTTAAAAAATGGACATTTTGAAAAGTTAAAAATCTGTTTTACGTGCACTAGTAGTCAAGTGCTTAACACACTAGTCTGGTAATCCTGCTAGCATAATGATCCATTGGTTCGAATCCCACCCAGTGCATGAGTTTTCCCTCATTAATTTGAGTTTTTGACCACATAATAATAAGACTATCAGGGTTAGGTGGTAGAAAATGCTTTGAGCATTAACCTTGCCTGGTGGTTACCTTCCACTAACGAGTGTTATATTATTTTTATTATTGTTTAAAGATGACATAATTCAGATAGAATAATTATACAAATACATGAGAGGACATTTAGACATTATAAAATACACACATGAATACATTTTACAAGTACACTTTTCAACAATGTTACAAATCAAAAATCTCTTATAATTAATTGTGCAAGCTTTTCAGGTTAGATAGTATACTAGCAACATTACCCCTCTAAATTGCAAGGGATATTCTCTGCCAAAGATGTTGAGCTGCCTTTCTATCCCCGGAAATAGTCACAAGCAGGCTAGGTACATGGCTTCTACTTCATTTTGATAGTAGATGCTGTCTCTTAGGAGTAAATGTAGTGAGAGATATGATGAATCTTTCCAAGCTTGGAGCAGGTTTGGTTGATCCATAACTGAAAAAAAATATATACTATATAAATATTTTTAAATAAAATAAACTGATGTGAATGCAAAATTTTGTTACAAATGAATAGCAACTTTGGTTTTGTGTCCATCTGTTAACTGCATTCCTTATAATGTGCAAATTTCTGAAACTCCTAAACAAATTTGAATTATTACTAAACAAATTTGAAGAGAATTGGTTGAGAACTTTTGTAGATACAAGTCATTTAGTAACAATCATAAAAACAATAATAAAAGTTGAAAATTATGATTACCATTCACAAGGAAGTATTGTATCTATAATGAATTGGCAGTGCATTTTTCTCTTTTTGACTTAAGTTAGTCTACCCTGTAAATTGCCTAAAATAATTGAACAAGAGAATTGCAAAAATTGTCAAAACTGTACCATACTTATAGGTTCCTATTGATATAAACTTGTTTTGTTTAACAGCGTTTTTAGTAAGTTGTGGTTTGCATTGTAGTAAACCCCCATTAGCACATACAATAATGTATGCCTACAAAAAAAACTGTGTTTCACATGGATCGAAGTCAGAGGTACTTTTTATAATATTCTGTGACAATGAACTAGCTTTAATGTGATACACACTTAATTATTGTGATATTTTTTATTATAATTAATGCCTTAGCTAAGTCTAAATGATAAAATATAGCAAACAATTCATAAGGTTTGACCCCTAGTAAAAATATGTAAAAAAAAAAATACAAAACAACTTTTCTAAAATATTTGAGAAAATATGTTTATATTGAATTATTGTTTATTTTAACTTTCTCATTTCTTAGAGCATAATAAACTAATAATTAATTGATCAACAGTATATATTTAGGGCTAAATAATCCACAGCTGACACCGTTTCTTCTTTTCTACTTCAGCTGGACAATATGTTTTCATCAGATTTGAATGTCATGGGGATCTTTTGTGACCTTTCTAAAGCCTTCAAGTGTGTTGTGTGATAGTTGAAAGGGAGATTATGAGAGTGTGAGTGCTTTCTGGAATGAAGGCTTGATCTTAGACAAAAATCAATAGTAGCAGCTGAATAAATCCTGTGACATCACATCTGTACCAGAAATACCAGATTACCTGTATAGATGGTAGAAAATGCTTTGAGCATTAACCTTGCCTAATGGTTATACCTTCTACTAAAATGTGTTATTATTATTATAATAGATTCAGAGAGTCTGAGTTATAACACTAGATCTGTCAATATTACTTGTCAGAAGTAAATATGTTTTTGAATTTAAAATCATATTCTAAATCAATGGTTTTGGATTCAGTTCTTTAAAAAAGTACAAGCTAAATGTGTCCAAAATCTTGCTCAATTTAGCCTTTAAAAGTTCAGGTGACTGTTTCAAAAAGAGTTCGTTCAAAGTTCAAAAATACCTTCTACTGGACAAAAGTTATAGTACATTTAAGCTAAACTAGACTCAAAAATTTGAAGTTCTGAAAGAAAATGCTATTATTGCTCTGTGTCTGTGACTTACTCTTCCTCATCTTCCTGTAGTGATATGTGTTTGTTGAGATCTGTACAATCTACAGTAATTATTTGAATAAAACCAAGTTCAAGAGGAGATACAAATTTACTGAACAAACAAAACACTCGATAATGTAAGGGAATTGAATTAAATAAAATATCCCACAACAAGGGATGAAGGGATTGTAAATTTCCAATCAGAAATTTGTACTATCTATCCTGAAATTGATTAAAAATAGCAGACATGTGTGAAGTTAGCAAATCGAGCACCATTGAAGGTTTGCACCATCGAAGACACGCACCATTAAAACCGACCCAGAAAGATGGAGAAAAGAATATCTAAAGGGATAAAATATAAAAATAGAGAGAGAGAGAGAAGAGAGAGTGAGTCAGCGAGAAATGATTGCTGATAGAGATAGGACACGTCTGAGTGCGTCAGCTTAATTGCGTACTTGTGATTATCACTCCTTCAAGATAAGTCTGCATCCCTCTATACAGGATGTACTCGTGATAATTACTCCTTTAAGATAAATCAGCAGCCCATCTGTAGTTCATACAGGGTGTTATCGTGATTATCACTCCTTTTAGATAAGTCAGCAGCCTTGCTGTTCTCTATACCGGTAGTACTCGTGATAATTACTCCTTTAAGATAAGTCAGCAGCCCATATGATCTTTATACAGGGTGTTATCGTGATTTTCACTCCTTTTAGATAAGTCAGCAGCCTTGCTGATCTCTATACAGGGTGTAGTCATTTATATCACTCCTTGAAGATAAGTCAGCAGCCTTGCTGATCTCTGTACCGGGTGTACTCGTGATAATTACTCCTTTAAGATAAGTAGGCAGCCCATCTGATCATCATACAGGGTGTTATCGTGATTTTCACTCCTTTTAGATAAGTCAGCCAAACTCCTTTTAGATAAGTCAGCCAAACTCCTTTTAGATAAGTCAACCAAACCTATATTTATGCTAGTATTGTTACATTTAAATCCTTTATTATTTGGAATGTTGCATATTAAAAAAAAAAAAAATACCTCTTTAGAAACTGAATGAGAAATTTCAGAGACTGAATGAAATATTTCAGCAACTAAAAGAACTCGTGTATGCAACGTTCCGTCGACGCTGAGAGAGAGAGAGAGAGAGAGAAAATGAGTAGGGACAATTTAGTCCCTCGGACAGGCCAGTCTATTCCCCCCCCCCCCCCCCCCTGTCTCTTATTAATAAATTATTGGAAATATATTATCCCACCTCTTCCTCCCTCTCTCTCTCTCTCTTCCTCTCTTTCTCTCTCTCTCTCTCTCTCTCTCTCTCTCTCTCTCTTCCTCTTCCTCTACATCTCTCTCTATCCCTCTCTCTCTCTTTTCCATCTAATTTACGAAACATAAATTTTAATTAAGGGAATTAAAACATTATTCCAATTTTGCATGTTGATTTTCACTACTAATATCCCTCCCTCTCTCTCTACATACATTGTCCTGTATCCCTTCACTAAATTCATCTTCTCCCTTGCTCTATTCAATCTTCTTGTCTCTGTTTTGATAGTTTTCTCTTTATACTTCTCTTCCATTCCTCTTCTCTCTATTTTCATCTCTTTGTTATTTTATATGATTTCTCTCTTTCTCTCTCTCTACCTCTCTCGCTTTCTCTCTTTTTCTATTGATTTCTCCTCTATCTCATATCTCCCTTTTCTTTATGTTCGTCTCCCTTTCTCCTAATTTCCATCTATATTTTCGTTCTCTCTTTCTCTCTACCTCTCTGTCTCGCTCTCTCTCTCTTTTTTATTTATTTCTCCTCTATCTCATATCTCCTCTATCTCCGTCTTTTTCATTCCCTTTCTCTCTATTTCCATCTATATGTTCGTTCTCTCTCTCTCTACATCTCTCTCTCTCTCTCTCTACCTCCCTCTCTCTCTCTTTCTACCTCTCTTTCTCGCTCCTCTCTATTCTATATGTTTGTTCTCCGTCTCTCTCTCTCTACCTCTCTCTCTATCTCTCTCTACCTCTCTTTCTCTCTATTTCTATTTATTTCTCCTCTCTCTCTCTCTCTCTGAACCTCCCTCTTTCTCTCCCCTACTCTCTATTTCTATTTATTTCTCCTCTATCTCATATCTCCCCTTTTCTCTATGTTCGTCTCCCTTTTCTCCTTATTTCCATCTATATTTTCGTTCACTCCCGCTCTCTCTCTCTGTCTCGCTCTCTCTCTCTTTTATTTATTTCTCCTCTATCTCATATCTCCCTTTTCTCTCTCTCTGTCTCGCTCTCTCTCTCTCTCTTTTTTATTTATTTATTTCTCCTCTATCTCATATCTCCTCTATCTCCGTCTTTTTCATTTCCTTTCTCTCCATTTCCATCTATATATTCGTTCTATATACTCCACCGATTTCTCGCTGCTCTTTCTCTTGTCTCCCTCTCTCTAATTTTCTCTTTGATTTTTCCTTTCGTTCTGTCTAGTTAACATTATATTTCTTATTTTTTAAAGTTAATATTTACTAATTCTAATTAACTCTTAGCTTGGGGGAATTATGGTGTAAAAAAACCAATAAAACAATTTTTAATAATGATTGTTAATCAATCTATCTCCATCTCTTATTTATTGTCTCTTTCTTTCTCTTTCTCTCTACTCCTTCTACTGTCTCTCATGCCCTTTTTTTTAACAAATACTTGAATTATATTTATTTACATATAATCATCTTCTTCTCATTTAATCACAAAGTTTCAATAGGGTCCTGAGTGCGTTAGCATGTGTTGGACCCTACCGTACAAGAAAGGCATATTTGTATATAAAATTTATATATTTCCATCACCTTTCCTTTCTCTTTTTATATATCCCCCTCTTTCAAAATCTCTATGTATTGTTAGGGTAGATCATTTATTCATCATGTGATATCAGTTATTTAATAATAAATTATGCAAAGAGATGCTTTTGTGCTGAATTCGTGCTATGCAGAACAGTTTATCTAATATTCATTTGATGAATTTTCCCTTTGTCCTCCCATCTCTGTCCCGGTAGCTCAGTAAAGGCGGCAGCGGCACTCTGTGAATCCAGAGATACCAGAGGTCGCGGGTTCGAAACCCAGCCGGGACATGACAAGTTATCCTCCCATTTGGGATTTTTATTACATAATAATACAATATCTTGGGCTTACTGCTGGAATAATGGGACCTAACAGTCCTAGACGGGCAGCATAAATCAGGCGATATCATGGTTATTATTATCTCTTTATTTCTTCCTCGTTCTCTTTCTCGCCTTTCTTCTTTTTCTGTATGTACTATATCAAATATTTTTGTGAAGGATTTACATTTTACAAACAACAGTTTTACATTCGAGAGATATACTAACACCTAAAGAGGAATCTTAAATAGAACCACCCTATTTGTAATACACTTCCGAAAAGTAGTAGACAATGAAAGTTATTATTTGTGTTAAAATAATGCAATTATTTATGTTGTTCAATTTAAAATTAAAACAGGGCTGGATTTACTTAAAGTAATGTGGAAATCTAGAATCAACAACAACACTCAGTGTAGTTATTTAGCATAGATTATATTAAAAAATAGAATAGTTTTTACAAAAGTGAAAGAAAACTAACCCCTTGACAGCTCCCCTAGTAAAACTGATGGTATCAAAAAGGCATGAACATATAATTCTTTCAAATAGTTAGACATTTATTGTGTTTACCAATCAACTTTTTTCTTACAGAAATGACTGAAACCTGTAAAATGTAATGTACGATATCTCCGGCCCTGTTTTGGTTAAAAATCTCAAACTTGTCTTAAAATACTTATTATGCCAACTACTTTTCAGAAATGCAACAGAAATAGGGTGGTTCCGTTTAAGAGTAAAAATTTGACCCACCCTGGTAATGATAAAAAATCAAAACCTAGTAGAAAAGGTTTCCCCCTCGATAAATATAATGGTACACATGTTTTAGCGAATTTTAATCCGTTTTCTAGATATTAATCACGATGTAAGAACAAACATCAGAAGTGTCAAACTTGGTCGTCATCAAGGATTGGTTCTTAGTGTTCAGTTAATGAATGTGATTACTGAAAATATAAAAGATTTCTATGCTCTCTATCCTGAAACACAAAATGTAATTGTTGGACAGAGGATATTTAATAAGAGATTATAGTGGTAGGGGCATGTTGGGAAAACATTTGAAAACTAAATTAGTCACAAAGTTGAGATAGGTCAAATGACAAAGAGGAAGACCAAAGAAGAGATGGAGAATTGTATTAATCAAGAACTACTTGAAAAACAAATAAAGCGCGATGAGAACCTTCGCCTTCAGGCTGCCTTGAGATTACTTAAAAAAAAGTCAACACCGTTTGAGAGAAAAAAGAGATTTATTTAAGAGTAGAAGAATCACCCTCCACTTCATCCATCTCTATAAATTTCTCTCTATCTCCTTGCATGTTGTTACTTTCTCTCTACATTTTATTCATCTAGCTTTTTCACCTCGTTCACTATCTTTCTCTTTTTCTCTACATTAATTCTCTTTATTTTTTAGTATTTGTCTTTCTAGGGTCAAGGGGGGTATTTACGAACAGGGGGTAATTACGAACAGTGGTCATTGTACCTAAACAGGATAAGATATTTCGAATCTGGTGGTTGAATACTATTATTTTGAATTTTTTTTACAGGTTGAACACGAGTTTTCGTTAGTATTAATTTCAGTTTAGTTAGTAAGCTAGTGAAAATAGATCTATCAAAAAAAATGTTTTTTGAAGTTTTTGATTTTTTTAAAACAATTTTTTAGGTAAGTGTTACTTGAATTTTTATCATTATTTTACTTTTAATTATTGATAAGCATGTTTTTGGTTATTATTTTACAAAAATAATTGTTTTAACCATTTTTTAAGTTATACTTTTTGGGTGTTCTTAATTACCCCCGCATTTTTTCGCTATGGGGTAATTACGAACGCATATTTTGGGTGTTTGTTTTACCCTATAACTTTTTTTGTATTTATCAAAACACTCAGAATGCCCCGGAACTACAAGATGAAGAAACCACCTCCTTTGTATACAGAAGCACAAATGATATCTGCTATCGTATTAGATGTTTTTAATGGCAACCTGGCTGTCAGAAGAGCAACGGCAGTGTTTTGAGATTCCGCAAACCAAAGTAGAATTTTCCAAACGTAAGGCTCAAAATCCTGAAATACTGGGAGGTTGTAAGAAGTACCAAGATATTAGTACCCTAATGTATTGGACCCAATGAAGGTATTTGTGTACTTGAACATAGCAAAAGAAAGGAAGAAAAATGAAAGTGCAGAAAACGAAAAGAAATATAGGGGGAACAGTTTCAAAAAAGAAGAAAAAAATGAAGGTAGAAGAAGACAAATCTGAGATTGACAATGACCTAGAAACTATTGATAAGACCAAAATCTGTAAAAAAAAAAATTAAAAATATATAAAACACCTTTCAAAAGCTCTCATAATTAACTATTACTATTATTATGCTTTTATTACCAGCCTCCGTGGCGTAACGGTTGTGACTACTGCCCGTAGTCCAAAGATCCTTAATTCGATTCCCGGTTGGAGCAGACTTTTCGCACAGAAAATTCTGTCCCCTCCGAACATGTGAGGCTGTCGATTCCGGCCCCACCCAGGCTGGGTGAGGTTAATGTGGGTAGCTGGTACGATTCCCAGCGAATGGAGGGTGAAACCCCCGTCCTGTCTACCTCAAGTCAGGATGTTAAAACCAAATAGAATCAATGGACATGAAAGGAGCCTAGACATTGGATCTGGGCGTCCATATAATCCTCTCACCACCGTGATTTAGGTATCTATACCTATCTCACGGACACGAAATTATTATTATTACTATTATTTGCAAGATAGAGATACCCTATTTGATTAGAGCTGACTACCTTTGTGGTTAGGATTCAAACCACTATCCTGTGTGTCCATAAACTTTGCATAGTGTCATACAGGTGGCTAAAGACACAAAGTACAATTTTGGTGTATTATTTGTACATAAAAAGCACATATTGCCATTAAAAAGTTCGTTTTTAATATTGTATAATGTGTTCGCATTTACCCCCGTCAGGCGGGGGTAAATGCGAACAGGCGGGGGTAAATAAGAACACCACTAAACAGATACTACAGTATGCACAAAACTATTTATAATGCACTATTAGAATGCTAAATAAGTCTATATACCAAAAAAATCACAAGACATGGATTTTACAAAAGCAACTCAGGGTTACAGATATGTTTATAAAATGTAGCTCAAAATCGTTCGTAATTACCCCCCTTGACCATGTTTTCTCTTTGGAAATACATTATCTGTCTCTCTTCTTCTTAGCATTTTCCTTCTCTCATTTTTCCCAAAAATAATTTTTTCCTCTCCTTTCTCTACCTAACCTCTTGTTCATCCTCACTCAATGGTGTTTTAATAATACTCCATATTTAAAATAGCATTCATGAATTTAAATATTCATAATTCATTACTTTTTTCAGAGATATTTTTTTCATCATTTTATTTTCTAATTCTAAAGTATTTATTAGAACTGAAATGTTTTAATAAATCCCAAACCATTATTAATACTAGCTCAATGCACGCACTGCGCCATCGTCCTTCTACACCCGTGCCTGGCTCACTTCCACTCATACCTCGTGAGGAAATATGAGTAGTTACTTGTGAGTGTAACGACTAACGAGACTAGTGGTGACATTTATTTATTTAGAAACTCTTTATTAGTAGGTAGAACATATATACAGACAAATAATGGTAAAAACTAAATATAAAATTGACAATATTAATAATATAAACAGGGGGGAAAAAAATAAACAAAATATATACATAATATGTTAGGACTTTTAGTTAGGACATAATATTATGTCCTAACTAAAAGGCGGGGTTATTGCCTATGGCAATCTCTTCCACCCAACCAAATAAAAACAAAAATAATGTTGAGCATTTAGAAAAGCGATGGAGGATCAAAACCGACCTCAGTAGCTTGATGAATAGCATTGCGGACTTGCAACCTGAAGGTCAGTGGTTCAAGTCCCGGGTTCAGCGTAGATTTAGTATAGTACAGTAGTGCTTTATTCAGACTGTCGGCTCGAAACAGGGAATCCCATTACGCTAACAGTAATGTTAGTAAAGCGAGTTTGAGTAGGTAGTTGTGATAAATTACGAGAGTGATTAACACACAATTCTGATAACTATAAAAAACTTTTTTTTTTTAAATTTGGTCTTCCATGTCAATCCTCTCGAGACTTTAGGCTAGACCATAACAAATATGAAGTTCATACTTACTTAATTTTAGCTTTTTCATACACATTGTAGATAATTTACTGATGCATCTTTCATTTTATATATGTATGTATGTACCTGAAACATAAAAAAATGAAACTATTAATGAAACTGTCTTAATTTTTGAAAATAGGTATCCTCTATCTTATATCAAACACCTCAGCGGAGGTGTGAACAACCCCTTAGACAGCGCGGCAGAGATATAATTATTATTATTGTTCTATTTAATTATATTATAAAACTAGGATTCTTTCAATTTCACTCACAAAATCGAGTTTCGGTGAGTGAAAATTTAACGTTGCTTTCAACTGCATGGTCATATCATGACGGGGATGTTACAATCCAGTCTCGGGAAACTCACAAACCCAAGTTAACCTCAACCAGCCTGGGGGGGACGGAATGCCGGCATCACGAAGTCTTCACCTCACAGCACGTTGCCTAACTTCGGTGATCCTACGACAACCGGTGCGTTCAACGCACCATCGACACTGGCTATGATAACTTTCTAAATTTTATGGTTTTTTCAAATATTTGAATACTAATCTCTCGGTGCAATGGTTATTTCAAATATTTTCCATAACTGTTAATACACTTTTATTTTTATTAAAATTTTAGCTATTATTTTGTATTTTGTATTATAATTTTTTTGTGTGAATATTTTTAACTTTTCAACGGGTATTTTTTCTTCTAGGTCAGCGTTTCCCAAACTTGTGTCCACGGACTTCGAGGGCTTTGCTATGATGATGAACTTCGCATCTGTTAGAAGGGGCGGCATAGAAATGAAAGTTTGGAAACATTTAGCTCAGGTGCTTTTTTTAAAGTTCACCCCATTCTATTTTTTCTTATCTCTCTTCTTCCTTATTTTATTATTCTTCTCTTTCTTCTTCCTTTTCTTCTTCTTTTAAAACTTCTTCTTTTTCTGCTCCCTCTGTATCTACTGCTTCTTTATCTTTAAATATTCGAAGCCACTAGCCATTCCGATACCATCTGATTTATTACATCTCGTTCTTACCTATCCCCCTGTTTAAAATTCTCCTTTCTTAGTTTCTTACTCTCTCAAGAGCTCTCTTACTATTACTCCTCTATCTTTTTATTTATTTACTTCTTTCTATCTCTCGCTTTTTCTGTTTCTAACTTTACCTATATCTCTTTTAAATTCTCTTTTCTTACTTCCTTTAAAATTTTATGATATAATTCAACTTAAATCTTTGATGAATCTTGGGACTTAGTGGAATATCTTGAGGGCACAAATAGCTCAGTAGTTAAACACTCGCTTGCTATGCGGAAGGTCTAGAGGTTTGAACCCCCGCGCCGACGAAAATTTGTATTCAAAATTTGGTTACATTTGTTTTTTATAGGGTACTTCCGGTGCGCTCGTGGTTGACCCAGCACTTAAATGGGAAGTATTGTGTCATTTCTCGGCCATCAGATTGGAGGCATACTACGGGATGTGCAAGCTAAAACACAGACCACAAGCGTCTACAATAGCTCCTTTTTATTATTATTTTATTGGGAATGGGGCAAAAATAACGCCATACAACCACTTTATTGTAGCTGCTGTTTCATGGATACGACATTAACTCTTTGCGGCACGGTGGTCCCAAGGAGGACCACATAAAATGGACCCTTACTGCACGGGCCCTCCTGACTTGTTGTGCCCTGTGAAAGCTACGACAGTGTCCGACTACAGCCAAAAACTTTTATCCAATAGGAAGAAGCTTGAGTGGTCCCTGGCTGAGTGAAGCGTGCTGAGACAATACTAAAGACAGTTCTCATATGGACCACCGTCCAGTAAGGTACATTTTCCAGGTGGTCTTTCTGGGGACCACAGTGCCGGAAAGGTTATTAAAAAAAAATCCGATCTGTGCCGCAAAGAGAAAAGCTGTGAAACACTGATCTTTTAAAACAAACAAAAAAATATACATACTCCCTTTTAAATTGTCCTCTTTGAAATTTGAACATAGGATTGTTCAGAAAACGTCATGAGCCCTACAGAACCACTTTCATCCAACTGTTCCATTTCTCAGAAATTGTTGATACTGGTCCTCCGTGCTCGATGCACAGGTTGCATCTTCGACATGCTTCTTCTGATATTTCTGAATATGTTTCTCATCTCTTTGAACCGTTCGAAAGCTACAGCAATTCTGGCAACAAGGTCTTCGTGGCTGCCCACAGGGATAAGCCCCATACACAAAAATCAATTGGATTTTGTTCGGGGGACCTGGCCGGTCATTGGTTGGGGCGCCCTCCGCGACTAATCCAACTCCTTAGAAATGTTCGGTCGAGAATAAAAAAGGTAATAATTTTAAGAATTGACTGACCAGTTTTTCATTTTTCACATAATCAATATGAGCTTTTCAAAAGCTATGAGTTTTAATTATGTTGATTGACATGATAGCAAATTGGGCGAATCACATTTTTCGGCCAATCCTGCGTCTTTTCTCCGGTTTTACTAGTCCGATTTCAATGATCGTGGAGTCTAATGTTAGGAAACAAAACAGACATGTTTTTCAAAAGAGTGTCAGATTTCCACCGGGGAAAAATTTCTAGTAAATCAACTACAAAGTGTGGCAGAAAAACTGCAACCACCAAACTCTGGATCAGTTTGTCTCTTAGAAACAGGTAAGGGTTTATTTCTAGCATGTTGCGATGATGATTTTAGGTGTAAAATATTGTGCAAATTACAAAAATTAAATCAATTTTTTCCATAATGTAGTGAAATGAAAGTTATTGCGCTACAACTGAGGCCAAGTCTGATTTATTAAAAAAAAACTACAAAATGGCGGTTATCTTCGAAACCAAGGGAGATTGACCTTTTTGTATGGGTATATTTCTTGTCAGAGATGATCCAATGAATCATCAGTGGACCGTTGTCCCCATGTTTCGGGACTATACTGTATATAAAAAGAAATGTTTACAATAAGAGACCCAAAACTAAATCAAGGGTAGTGCTGATGCCAACGGCATTCTCTTTCGCATCACCCTTATACAATGTGTACACAATGTGAACGAATCACGAGGAAGTACTGTGTCCATAATCGATTCGACAATACATGCATGTATGTACATGCAGAATTAATATTTATCCTGAATTAATATTTAATTAATATTTATTCACTCCAATCTCTCAATTCCAATGGAATTCCAAACACATAAGCACCTTCTAGTATGTCGTCAATTAGAAAACCCCTGCACATTGGATGATCTAATTCAGGTAAACGAAAAAGTCAGAGTATTGGAAGAACAAATTTTGGCCAAGGAACGAAAGAGGACACGAAAAAAAAAAATCGATGGTGTATTTTTTTTTTCTTTTCTTTTTTTTTCTCAGAACATACCAACATTCTTTGTACAGGAAGTGAAGTCATCGTAAAGTGCTTTTTCCAAACACTTGGAAAATTGTGTTAGGAAAATCTAAAAACTTCACCGATAACGGTTCAGGGAAAACAATTTATGTGATGTATTATAATGTTTCTAGAAGCGACTTTAATGTGTTCTTGCAACAAATATGAAGTTCTGCAAAAAGTATCAACTTTTTTTCCCAAAAGAAGTGCATTTTTCACCAGAATTGTGAATCTTTTTGCTAACAGCATGAGCTTTTCAACCGAACGCGTTGAGGTTATGTTTTAACAACCCACACCAGCATTATGCTGGGAAAGAGATTGCCATAGGCAATAACTCCGCCCTTTAGTTAGTACATAATTATGATTATATACATTTTTCTTTTTCAATTTTATTGTATATATTGTGTCGATTTTTTCATTGTTAAAATAATATATTATTATTTGTACTGCACATATGTCTTTTAATATCTAATAAAGTATTTAATAATAATAATATGCTGAAAGGATTGTTAATTTATGTATTCTTTTTATATGATGTTATTGATAGACTAATGTAAATATACTAAATAAATAAATAAAAAAAACTTGGTTACTGGACGATTAGCTTTCGTTTCGTCTGTCTGTCCGTCTGTTTCGCCAAAACTCCCGACCATTATTTCACAGAATGTATCATTAATTTACTTTCTTTTTCAGTTGCTAATTTTACTCTCAGATTTTCACTCTATTGCATATTCAACATCTTCGCTTTCTTCTTTTTACTTCCGAGAAATTTCTAGTATTAGTAATTCGTTTTTTTTTTTTTTTTTTTTTTTGCTGTTGCTTGTTGTTTGTTGTTTTGTTGTAGTTGATATGCTTATGTTGTAATTGTATATGTTGTTGTTGTTTATGTTTGTTTTTGTTGTTATTCTTGTTGCTATTGTTTTAACTTCAGTTTTTGATTTTGTTGTTGTTGTTATTGTTTTTTTTGTTGTTGCAAATTCTATTGGAGTTTCTTCTGTACAACTCCTTCTTAGAGGGTTGTTCTTTTTTTCTCTCATGTTAAGCTTCAGTTTCCAATTTGTTTTTGTTTTCACTTGCAAGAAATAAACTTAAAGCTGCTTTTCTCCCATTTCTGTCTTTGTTCCACTCTTTTTTTTTTCTCTCTCAAACATTGCAATTTCTCTATCTATACCTATATCCCTCCTTTCTTTCTTCCAATCCCATACACACTGAATGTCTCTGTCTTTCTCTCTTAAATTCTCACACTCCGTATCAGTATATATGTATATCAATCTATCTCTCTTCTCCTTATCTATCACTGGCGGGCTGTCGCCCGCTTTGCGGGACAAGGCATGGCCGTGAAAGCAAAAAATCCTTTTTCGCCAATGGCAGGTGTTGTAGTGGGAGTTTCGTCTTATTACACATCTAGACTATAAGACAAAGCTACTTACCAAATTTCAGCTCGCTAGGTTTTACGGTTTGGGCTGTAGAGCGATGATCACTCAGTCAGTGACTTTGACATTATATATTAAGATTTTCTAAACACCTATCTCCCTCTCTTCCTATGTCTCTCAAAGTCTCGATATGTCCTCTCTCTTCCTCTCTCTCTATGTCTGTCTGTCTCTCCCTCTCTCTCTTTCTCTTTCTCTCTCTCTCTCTATTCTATTTCATTGTCTATTTTTCTCTCTCCGCTTGCATGACACTATAATCGAGACCGATACTTCTCATGTTTTTCTCTTAAATCCGAAAAGATGGCTTTGAATTTTGAGAAAAAAAGAGAGAGGGAGAGATGGAATATATTGAAGAGAGAAAGAGAGTGAGAGAATGTATTGAGGCGAACAATGAAAATATTGAGAGAGCAATGAAAAGAAAGGAGAGAATTCCTTCTATATCACTGGTATTCAAGTGACATTAGAGGAAAGAAGAAAGAGAGAGAGTAAGAGAATGTACCTTTGAAAGAAAAGAGAGTGAGAGACAATCAGAGAATAATTGAAGAGTAAGAGAAGAGGAAGATAGAGAGAGAGAGAGATAGAGTACATTGAAGAGAGAGAGAGAGGAGAGAAAAAAATTGAAAGAGAGAGAAAATAGAATATTTTTGAAGAGAGAAAGAGTACTACTATTACTTGAACTTATTTAATATTACTTAAAAAATATCAAATTAATTCATGAATGAAAATGACGTTCACAGAATTTTCTAAGAAGCCTTTTTCAAAGCTTAGGAGAAGTACCTTTGTAAACATGTTCCTTTATGAAGAAAATAATAAATAAACTAAAATAAGAACTAAGAACCCAAACACGAAAAAACTTAAATTGTTTGACTTTTCTATGTAAAGTACTGACATTTCTTTGTTCAAACGTTATAATGTCACTGGTAGTCAAATTTTTTAACAAGCAAGTTTCGTAATCCAGGTAGCTTGGGGACTGTTGGTTCGAAACCCACCCAGTGCATAATTTTACTTCCAGAAATTTCTTGTATTACAAATCGGAAGTATTATGTGCGCTTTTTGTAAAAAAAAAATTTTTTTTTTGCTCCGTTTTTCAATATTTTCATATTTCTGGACTTTTTTATAACCTCCTGACAATTTGGTTTTGTGTCCGCCCTTCGGTCCGTCGACTGTTAAAAATATTCCTTTGTAACGCGCAAACTCAAAAACCACTCAACGAATTTTGATGAAATTTTGCACACAAATAGGAGAAATTCAAGATGGTCCCTTTTTTAAATTTATAAATTCGTACAAGCGATTCTCGTGAAAGAGACCATCCCGCCAATAACTTTTTACTTAAAACGCTTATTTTCTTAAATCGGTTAAACCGATTTTGGAGATACAAGTGATTTAGTAAAAAATCTCAAAATTGGCACTGTATACAATGTGAAACAATCAGGAGGAATATTTGTGTCCATAATTGCATGTTTTTCCCATTCATTTGAGTTTGTGACCACATAATAATAAACTCTCAGGGTTAGGTGGTAAAAATGCTTTATCATTAACCTCGCCTGGTGGTACCTACACCAAGGTCGGTGGCAATCAGAAACATACAGGGTGTCCCACCAAACTGGGCACCTAAAATTTAAACTCGGCCCCTGAAAGAGTTTTTGAAAAAAAAAAAATCCTAGGGTACATGGTCTAATTAGGCGGTTTCAGTTAGAATTTTTTTTATACAGGGTGGTTCAAAAGTCAGAAATTTTAGGGTCAACTTTCGATTTTTAAAGGATCGACCTGAATTTTATTTGATAAAATTTTTCTTCTAAATGGTTCCTGATACATTTTTAAACAAAAATTTTCATACAGGGTGGTTTTTTTTCGACCAATTTTTTTTCGAAATCTCGAATAACCAAGTTTGTTTAATTTTTTCGATAACAAGAATAGAGAGTGTTTTGTGTAATGAAAACACGCACTTTCAAAATTTGGGATCAAATTTTTTTATACAGGGTGGTTCACAAGTGAAATAATGACTTGATTTTTTTTAAAACTGAGTTTTTTTAATTTTTTATTTGGGGTTAATAATTTCTAACCTAATTTTACACATTTTTTGTTAGTCCCATATCGAAAAACAAAACTAAAGTGTTGTACCAGGGTGAGACATAATTTTTTTGTGACACCCTGTATAGGGCGTCAAAGAGACGTAAAATTAAATAGAAAGACTAAATATGCAAGAAAAACTTCGATTTTTAATTAAAATAAAAAATTTATGGTGTTTAACTAATATTGTCACATGGACCACCCTGTAGATATTTTCTTAAAACATCATATGGGTAGTCGAAATTGTCTAAAATTCAACGAAGATCCAAATCTGAAAGAAAAAAATGAATTCAAAAAGCCATTTTCAATTTGTGTCTACACCTACCTACTTTTTATTTCTAGTTTTAAAATCATTCATGTGTACACCCAAAATTTAAAATGGCTTCAAATTTCGTGTTTTTATTTGTTTTCCCCCACGATTCGAAGTCTTCGTTGAGTTTTATACAACCTCGAGTACCCACATGAAAGTTTAAGAGAATATCTACAGGTGGTCCATGCGAAAGATATTAGTTAAAACACCATAACTTTTTGATATCATTAAAAATCAAAGTTTTTTTTGCATATTTAGTCTTTCTATTTAATTGTACGTCTCTTTGACTGCCCATATACAGGGGGTCACAAAAAAATTATGTGTCACCCTGTACAACATTTTAGTTTTTTTTTTTCGATATGACCAACAAAAATGTGTAAAATTAGGTTAGAATTAAATTTAAACCCAAATAAAAAATTAAAAAAAACTCAGTTTTAAAAAAAAAATCAAATCATTATTTTCACTTGTGAACCACCCTGTAAAAAAAAAATTGATGCCAATTGAAAGTGCGTGTTTTCATTACACAAACACTCTCTATTCTGTTATCGAAAAAATTAAACAAACTGAGTTATTCGAGATTTTCGAAAAAAAAATTTGGGCGAAAAAAAAAAACCCCCCTGTATGTAAAAATTTTGTTTAAAAAAGTACTCAGGAACCATTTAGAAGTAAAATTATCAAAAAAAATTCAGGTCGATCCATTTAAAAATCGAAAGTTGACAACCTCAATTTTTGACTTTTGAACCACCCTGTATAAAAAAAAATTCATAAATGAAACCGCATAATTAACCATGTACCCTAGATTTTTTTTTTTTTCAAAAAATCTTTCAGGGCCGAGTAATTTGAGGTGTCCAGTTTGGTGGGACCCTGTATACAAAACCTATGTATAACAACCGTTTACAAATTCCTATGTAAACATTATACAACACTATAAACATATACATAACCAAAGTCCCCATCCATTAATCTCATTAACAGGCAGAGAGACAGAGAGAGAGAGGGAGAAAGAGAGAGGGAGGGAGGGAGAGAGAAGGAGAGGGAGAGAGAGAGAGAGAGAGAGAGAAAGAGAGGGAAATAAAATACGCAATAAGTGTCCATTAACCAGGTTTTCTGTAAAAGTTTGACAGAAAAACAAATCTTACCTTTACTGACCTACAGCAAAAGCGAGAAGTAACAAAAAAACAAAATGAATAAAATGTCAAAA
>CM044966.1:3835928-3858930 GCA_024516035.1 Bactericera cockerelli | reverse complement strand
TTAACATAAATTTTAACATAAAAGAAATCAAAGTGATCGGATTGCTGATTGGTGCACGAGGTGCATTGACGAGTTTTTTTGAAGAGTTCAGAAAAAAATTTAACCTTCCGAAATCCATTTTAAAAGAAATAATGACATCAACAGTTAGAGGTTCTTGCAAGATTATCCATAACCATCTCTATAAAAACAACACCTGAACAAAACACCAAAAAAAAAGAAGGAAAAAAAAAAAAAAAAAAAAATGTAAAAAGAAATTCATCTACCATATTTAATGTCCAAAATCACCATACTATGTACTACTGTGTCTATAGGCAAACATCATGAGATGTCAGTTGTTGTTATTAATATATTCAACGTTTATTATTATAACGTCCTGAGCAACTTTGGTTTTGTGTCCGTCTGTCGGTCCGTCGGACTGTTAAAAATATTCCTTGTAACGCGCAAATCTCTGAAACCACTTAACGGATTTTGATGAAATTTTGCACACATATAGGAGACATTCTGAAGATGGTCCCATTTTAAATTTAAAAAATTCGTACAAGCGGTTCTGGGTGAAAGAGACTATGCGCTTGACCACTAACTTTTTACTTAAACGCTTATATTTACTTGAATCGGTTAACCGGTTTTGGAGATACAAGTGATTTAGTATAAAATCTCAAAATTGGCACATGTATACAATGTGAAACAATCACGAGGAAGTATTGTGTCCATAATTGGCAGTGTTTTTCCTCATTCATTTGAGTCTGTAACCACATAATAATAAGACTCTGAGGGTTAGGTGGTAGAAAATGCTTTGAGCATTAACCTCGCCTGGTGGTTACCTTCCACCAGAGGTCGGTGGCAACCTTGTATACATAACCTATGTATACAACCCTTTACAAATATCCTATGTATACATTATACAACACTATACATAACCTATGTCTCATCTATTAATCTCATTATCAGGCAGAGAGAGGCAGAGAGACAGAGAGAGAGAGATAAAGAGGGAAATAAAATACGCAATAAGTGTCCAGTTGTCCGGGTTTACTGTAAAAGTTTGACAGAAAAACAAATCTTACCTTTACTGACCTACAGCAAAAGCGAGAAGTAACAACAACAAGAATGATGAAAATGTCAAAATAAAGTTAAAGAATACAGGGTGTCAAAAAAACCAGTCTATTGTAAAGCCATACTACAAGTCTATGGTCTTATTTCTGTCGCGGTAGCTCAGTATTGGCGGTCTGGAAATGTTTTTCATAACCTGGAAATGCTTTTCATTATCTGGAAATGTTTTTTATAATCTGGAAATGTTTTTCATAACCTGGAAATGTTTTTCATAATCTGGAAATGCTTTTCATTATCTGGAAATGATTTCTATAATCTGGAAATGTTTTTCATAATCTGGAAATGTTTTTCATAATCTGGAAATGTTTTTCATAATCTGGAAATGTTTTTTATAATCTGGAAATGTTTTTCATAATCTGGAAATGTTTTTCATAGTCTGGAAATGTTTTTCATAATCTGAAAATGTTTTTCATAATCTGGAAATGTTTTTCATAATAATCACACATCATCAGAGAGGAGGCATAAATAACCCCGCACTTAAGTTGGGACATATATTTTTCTATTCTTTTTCAATTTTAATGTGTATATGTACGAGTATATTGTTTCCATTTTTTTTATTGTTCAAATAATTATTTCTATTGTACAGAATATCCATTTATATCTAATTAAGTGTTGAACAATAATACTAATAATAGGTACATAAAATACAAATCCAAAGCGAAAACAGGGGATACCCACTTGATTGTAGAACAAAGAAATTTTCAAATGGGAAAAAGAAATAAAAAAGAAATAAACCTGCTGAACAAAAAACAAATTTCTCCAAGCATTTGAAATCACAACTGTTCCGGAAATAGAAATGAGAAGAAAAAGAAGAAAGGGCAGAAGAAAAATAAGAAAGAGCAGAAGAAGGAGAAGAAAAATAAAAGGAGAGGGAGAAGAAAAGGAGAGGTAGCAAGGGAGAGAAAATGATAGAGAAAGAAAGAGCAATAGAGAGAGAGGATTTCGAAGAAAGAAAAAATGAGGGAGTGGGAGAAAAGATTGAGAAAGAGAGAGAGAGAAACAGAAAAAAGAGAGAAAGAAAGAGCAATAGAGCGAGTGAGAGAAAGAGAGAGAGAGATGAATAAAAAGGCACAGAGTGAGAGAGATACATGAAAAGAGATATCGCAGTGAGAGAGATAAATAGGAAAAAGTTATAAATTTGAGAGAGAGAGAGAGAGAGAGGTAGAAGAGAGAGAGAGGAAGAGAGAGAGAGAGAAGAGAGAGAGAGAGAGAGAGAGGAAAGGGGGCGGGGGTATCAACATAAAGAGTACAAGAAAAGGAAATCATAAAAAATATAGGAAGAAGCAAAAATATACGTTGCTGCCTAAAGCAAAGAGGAATTTATTTATTCGCTTGTGAAAAGAAAAAGTGAAAAAAAAAAGAGAGAGATAAATAGGAAAAAGTTATAAATTTGAGAGAGAGAGAGAGAGAGAGAGAGGTAGAAGAGAGAGAGAGGTAGAGAGAGAGAGAGAGAGAGAGAGAGAGAGAGAGAGAGAGGAAAGGGGCGGGGGTATCAACATAAAGAGTACAAGAAAAGGAAATCATAAAAAATATAGGAAGAAGCAAAAATATACGTTGCTGCCTAAAGCAAAGAGGAATTTATTTATTCGCTTGTGAAAAGAAAAAGTGAAAAAAAAAATATGAAAAAAAATGGAAAATTTTCAAATATCAAAAGATTTTTTATTTACCCGCTAAGCAGGGGAGGTATTTGGGATGGGTGGGAGGGGACAAGAATTAGGGGACTAATGTAAAAAGGGGGTATTATAGGGGCGGGGTTATTGTTGCAATTTGGCGAAGTGAGAACATTTTGTTTTTTGTGAAGTTCTGAGAGGAAAGGATTTTTGTTTTTCGATTTGATATAAACGTCGCTTTTTTTTCTTTTCTTTTTTGGTTACTTCACGGAGTAAAAAATTCATTTTTATAGTTAATATTACGTTTATATTTTTTTTATAATAAACTCAAGACACACATGACTAGGCCATACATTGAGAAAAAAAAAAATGTACGACATAGTCTTGTGTCTCCTAATTTTATTCTATTTTTTTTTTTTTTTTTTTTTTTTTTTGTAATGTGTAAAAAATAAAAATACAACACAATATAACTCTTGACGAGCGCTCAGCTTGATTATTGGGAATATGAAACAAAATGAATACCCAAGTTCTAAGTCTTCAAAGTGAAATAAACTATCATAAGGAAACTATTACGTATATAATTATGTTTTAAAAAACAGAATAATTTGTTACTTACTAAGGCGTATTTTATTTAAAAAAAAAAACAAGAAGTAAAAGTCATTTTATTCTAAAATTTAACTTTCAACAGCATGGTCATATCAGGACAGTGGTGTTACCCTCCATTCACAGGAAACTCACAAACCTGCTACCCACAGCACAGCACTTCTCTTATAATTAAGACATTATTATATACAGGGTGTCCCACAAAACTTGGACACCTCAAATTACTCGGCCCTTGAAAGAGTTTTTGAAAAATAAAAAATCTAGGGTACATGTGCTAAATATGCGGTTTCAGTTATGAAATTTTTTTTATACAGGGTGGTTCAAAAGTCAGAAATTGAGGTGTCAACTTTCGATTTTTAAATGGATCGACCTGAATTTTATTTGATAATTTTACTTCTAAATGATTCCTGAGTACTTTTTTAAACAAAAATATTACATACAGGGTGGTTTTTTTTCGACCAATTTTTTTTCTAAATCTTGAATAACTCAAGTTCGGTTAATTTTTTCGATAACAAGAATAGAATGTTTTTGTGTAATGAATACACGCACTTTCAATTGGCATCAAAAAAATTTATACAGGGTGGTTCACAAGTGAAATAATGACTTGATTTTTTTAAAAACCGAGTTTTTTTAATTTTTTATTTAAGATTAATAATTCTCGTCTAGATTTACACATTTTTCGTTAGTCATATCGAAAAACAAAACTAAAGTGTTGTACAGGGTGAGACATAATTTTTTTGTAACACCCTGTATATGGGCAGTCAAAGAGACGCAAAATTAAATATAAAGACTAAATATGCAAGAAAACTTTGATTTTTAATTAAACTAAAAAGTTATGGTTTTTTTAACTAATATTGTCGCATGGACCACCCTGTAGATATTTTCTTAAACCATCTTATGGGTAGTCGAAACTGTCTAAAATTCAACGAGGAGTCCAAATCTGAAATAAAAAAAATGAATTCAAAAAGCCATGCTCAATTTTGTGTCTACACCTACCTACTTTTTATTTCAAGTTTTAAAATCATTCAGTGTGGACACCAAATTGAAAATGGCTTCAAATTCGTGTTTTTTACTTATTTTTCCCACATGATTCGAAGTGTTCGTTGAATTTTATACAACTTAGAGTACCTACATGATAGTTTAAGAAAATATCTACAGGGTGGTCCATGCGACAATATTAGTTAAAAAACCATAACTTTTTAGTTTAATTAAAAATCAAAGTTTTTCTTGCATATTTAGTCTTTATATTTAATTTTGCGTCTCTTTGACTGCCCATATACAGGGTGTTACAAAAAAATTATGTCTCACCCTGTACAACACTTTAGTTTTGTTTTTCGATATGACTAACGAAAAATGTGTAAATCTAGACGAGAATTATTAATCTTAAATAAAAAATTAAAAAAACTCGGTTTTAAAAAAAATCAAGTCATTATTTCACTTGTGAACCACCCTGTATAAATTTTTTTGATGCCAATTGAAAGTGCGTGTATTCATTACACAAAAACATTCTATTCTTGTTATCGAAAAAATTAACCGAACTTGAGTTATTCAAGATTTAGAAAAAAAATTGGTCGAAAAAAAACCACCCTGTATGTAATATTTTTGTTTAAAAAAGTACTCAGGAATCATTTAGAAGTAAAATTATCAAATAAAATTCAGGTCGATCTATTTAAAAATCGAAAGTTGACACCTCAATTTCTGACTTTTGAACCACCCTGTATAAAAAAAATTTCATAACTGAAACCGCATAATAAGCACATGTACCCTAGATTTTTTTATTTTTCAAAAACTCTTTCAGGGGCCGAGTAATTTGAGGTGTCCAAGTTTGGTGGGACACCCTGTATATGTGTATATATTATTATTATATAATAATATATATATTTATTACAAAGGTTATTAGTATTATTATACAACAATTTTGATCAATCTTTATTTACATTTTTTTATATACAAAAGGTATTGTTAATGAAAAATAAACAACGTTTGATCAAGGGTGGTGATAATGCCTTTGGCATTCTCTTCAATTAATTCATAGTTATTAATCCTAATAGAGAGCTAAAGGTTGACCTGGATTTTTTTATCTATAAGCCAGCCTCCGTGGCTTATCAATTGTGACTACTGCTCGTAGTCCAGAGATCGCGAGTTCGATCCCCGGTTGGGGGATCGAGACTTTGCGAAGAAAATTCTGTTCTCTCCAAACACGTGAGGCTGGCATTTCCGGCCCTACCCAGGCTGGGTGAGGTTAATTTAAGGTAACACCCTCGTCTTGATCATGACGTTAAAGCCGAATAGAATCGTTGGGGTTAGGAAGGGCGTCCAGCCATAAAAAATGCGCTCCATCCTAGCAAAATCAACCATGAGGTAGCAAACTCTCAACCATGAGGTTGAACAATGCCGACCCCAAAAGCAACATAAACGAATATGGGCTAAAGGCAAGGGAGATATAGAATAATGCTCACGACTACCTCACAAAACAAGAGGACTGCATCTCCTTAGTGTGGGGTAGTCGCATTAAATATATTAATCTTAAATTTTTAGTTCCATTAGATAAAAATTATATTTTTTATGACGAAAATAAATTTTGATCCAAACTCTAACCTAGCTCGACAATTTGTTAAGCAACGTCAAGCAAGGCACAAAGCCTTATAGCTACAAGCGTTAAAGAGCTCAGACTTGTGACCGACACCGTACGCAAAAGGCTCGTTAATAGGGGTTTTTTCCTCATATATGAATAAAACACTAAAAAGGCAAATTCTTATTCCTTTCACTGAATTTTCGAACAAGAGATATCCCGATATGGGCGGCAGGATGCGATAATGTTGTTTATCTGGTTTTTATTTTATTTTCATAGTACTTTGTTTTCATTATACTTTATTTATTTTCTCGCTTTATTGTCTTCTCTTTATTCATTTTCTATTACTTTCATTCTTTGTAAAATTGAGCGGGAATTTTTTTTCTCCAAATTCTTGTTTTGGCATTATTATATTGGAACTCATCCAGGAAATCCATTACAAGGAGAAGAAGACATGATGAAATTTAGAGGAGGAGAGGAAAAGTTGAGAGACAGAAAAAGAAAATAAGAGAGAGAGAGATTGAAGGAAATCACTAAATAAGAGATAGGCAGAGAGATATAAGAAGGAGAGAGGGGAGAGAGAGAGAGTAGAGGAACTGATGAAATAAAGAGATAAGAATTAGAACGGGAGAGATAAATATAGGAAGTGAAAAAGTGAGTGGGCCGAACCCTCTTTTACAAGGGTAAGAGAGAGAGAGAGTGTGTGATATGGAGAATCAGTTAACGATGAGTGGAGAGAGGAAAAATAAAGCAAGAGAGAAAAAGAGATAGTTTATGTAAATATATACCGGATGAAAATGAAGTAACAGTTGATGTTGACACAGTACAATCGTTAGGAAGAGAAAAAGAATTAAACAAACATAATGATAAAGGTTATTCCGTATTACAGAAATGTATTCTCTCTGCTCTTACGCATTCCTGAAAGCAAGATTTACCTTAATTTGATAGATCACATCAACGAGATCATAGAACTCCAAAATCAGCAGCATGGCTTCTCTGCTCTTACGCATTCCTGAAAGCAAGATTTATCTACATTTGATAGATCACATCAACGAGATCATAGAACTCCAAAATCAGCAGCATGGCTTCCGCTAAAATACACTTGAGAGCAACAAAAGCGAATCAAACTTTCTCCTCCACCAAATCTGCGATATCTTCGAAATTACTATTTCGATCGAGTCGTAAGATGTCTCAAATTGTTGTAAATTTTGTTTTCTACAATTTCATAATTCGATTGTTCAAAAAAACCCTACCAGAGTCCGTCAAATTGAAGTTTTGCTACAGGGTGTCAAAAAAGAAGAAAATCATGATTTTTTTATTTTTAACAAAAGAAGTCATAACATGAAAAATCAAAAAGATTCATTCATAACAATGATGAATCAGTATTTTGTGTTGCCTCCCTGAGCTTTGATCACAGCATTCATTCGATTTGGTATTGACTGGATCAAAGTAACCACAATTTTTTGAGGCAACCTCTCCCATTCTTCGGTGAGGGCGATCTTGAGCTCTGCTACAGTCTGGGAAGCCGTTATTCTGCCTCGAACACTTTGTTTGAGTTGGTTCCATAGATTTTCGATCGGTTTGAGGTCGGGACTAAGAGAAGGCCAGTCCAAAGTGTCAATATTCTCCTCACCCAAGAACTCCCGAACACAGTTGGCCGCATGTGGGCGGGCCTTGTTGTGCATGAGGAGGAACTGGTGGCCCATAATTTGAGCGAGAGGAACCACATGGGTCTGCAGGATGTTATCAATGTATCTCTGACTGTTCAGGCCACCTCCCGCACCGCATGTGATGAAAACCAATTCAGTCTTTCTTTCAGTTGAAATCCCACCCCACACCATACAGGAACCACCGCCGAAACTAACAGTTTCTGTGATGCATCACTCAGCATACCTATCTCCCGCTCTTTGATAGACTCTTTTCCTTCTGTCATTACCAAACAAACACACCTGGCATTCATCAGTGAAGAGAACAGAGCGCCATTGCTCGGATGTCCAATCCACGTGTTCTATGGCGAATCTGAGTCTCCTTTCCCTTTGCTCTCTGGAGAGTTTTGGGTCCAGTTGAAGCTCTCTTTAGTTAAATTCCAGCCTCTTGAAGTCCTGCAGACCCATGTGGCTCTTCTCGATCAACTTATGGGCGACCAGTTCTTCCTAATGCATGACAATGTCCGCCCACATGTGGCTAACTGTGTTCAGGAGTTCTTGTATGAGGAGAATATTGACACTTTGGACTGGCCCTCTCTTAGTCCCGACCTCAAACAGATAGAAAATCTATGGAACCAACTCAAGCAAAGTGTTCGAGGCAGAATACCGGCTCCCCAGACTGTAGCAGAGCTCAAGATCGCCCTCACCGAAGAATGGGAGAGGTTGTCTCAAGAAATTGTGGTTACTTTGATCCAGTCAATACCAAATCGAATGAATGCTGTGATCAAAGCTCAGGGAGGCAACACAAAATACTGATTCATCATTGTTATGAATGAATCTTTTTGATTTTTCATGTTATGACTTCTTTTGTTAAAAATAAAAAAATCATGATTTTCTTCTTTTTTGACACCCTGTAGCAAAACTTCAATTTGACGGACTCTGGTAGGGTTTTTTTTAACAATTGAATTATGAAATTGTAGAAAACAAAATTTACAACATTTTGAGACATCTTACGACTCGATAAAACTAGTGATTCCGAAGATATCGCAGATTTGGTGGAGGAGAAAGTTTGATTCGCTTTTGTTGCTCTCAAGTGTAGAAGCGCTTCAACAGCACAACAACTTACTCATGAGTGGATTTGCCGCGGTATGAATCAAGAACCTCCTCATTATCGCCCAATGTTTTGGGCCCTAGACCTCAAGAAGGCCTTTGATACCATTTCATCGAAAAAGTTTCGTAAATGATGTTGACATCATGCCAGTAATGAAAATGTGTTTATCCAGTTATGTCATTGTTACACTTTTGTAAGTTGAATTCCATAATTCCAACTCTATAAATGGTATTGTACCACAAAATGAAGCAAGGTGTTCCTCAAGGAGCTTTTCTCTTTCCGTTCCTTTTTTCCCTACATAAGCATAAGATCTCACCCTTGTTACCACGATGATACCATTACCATGATGGTACGATTGTACCATCATGGTCACAGGCACTGACATAAAGGGCCTGATGACTGATGATAATGAAGTAACTGTTGATGTTGAGAGAGAGGGATTGAAAAGAGAGAAATAGAAGTGAGACCTGATGAAACTGAAGTAACAGTTGATGTTGACAGTGAACTATTGTCAAGAGAAAGAGAGGGAGGCAAACATGAAGGAAGACTTTCTCATTTCCAGTTTTTTTAAAAATGATTAATGACTGTCAACCTTGTTCACAGCTCAGGAGAGTGTGAAGAAAAGAGATGGAGAAAGAGAGACTATTAAAGATAGAGTGAGACAAAATTAGACAGAGAGTGGGAAAGCGACGTAAGTAGGGAAAGAAAGGAAGAGACCGAGAGCAAGTGTGTACACGAAAGTTAAAGAAAGACGGGGAGAGATATTAAAAAGAAAAAAAGTGAGAGTTAAAAAAGGACAAAAGGCGTTATGAAAAGTTAAATAGAGAGAGATAGTAAGAGACACAGAGAGAAAGAGACAGGGAGAGAGATAGAGAGGAAAAACAAAAATAAAACATACATGTATAATGAGAAGGTATAATTAAAGTAGGAGAGAGAGAGAGAGAGAAAATGAGAGTAAAAAACAAAAATATAATATACAAAGAGAGAAGGGATAGTTAAAGTAGGAGTGAGAGAGAGAAAAAGAGAAAGTAAATAAAAATATAATATAAAAAGAGAGAAGGCAAATTAAAGTAGGAGAGAGAGAAAGAGAATGACGAAGGACGATTAAAGTAGGAAGGAGAGAGTAAAAAGAGAAAAAAATTAAAAATATTATATAAAAAGAGAGAAGGGATAATTAAAGTAACAGAGAGAGAGAGAGAGGAAGAGTAGAGGAGGCAGAAAGTGTGAGAGTGACACAGTCTGGGTGTGTTTGAGAGAGATGTTAAGTAAGGGTGGATGAGATCCGGTGACATTCTGACATTTACACAATAAAGTGGCTCTTCATGCTTCTGCTTTCTTTGAAATTATTGATGTGGGGGGGGGGGGAGAGAAAGAGATAGTTAGGTGAGAGAGAGAGAGAGAGAGAGGTTCTGAAAAATGAGAGACATGGACTTGATGAGTTTTTACGTCTCTCTCTTTGTATTTCTCTCTCTCTCTCTCTTTCTAAGTGAGCTCTTACTCTCTGTCCTTCTTTCTCTCTCTCCATAAGTGAGCTTTTATTCTATGTCCCTCTCTCTCTCTCTCTTTCTAAGTGAGCTCATTATAAATTTGGAGGAAAGTGGACACCGAATCCCCACGTACAGAGCAGAAAAAATCCTGCTCCGCTGGGGATCGAACCCAGGTCACCGAGCGTGCAATGCCTAGCGCGCTAACTCACTCGGCCACGGTGACTACTGAGTTCACTCATACCTCGTGAGGAAAAATGAGTAGCTGATTTAATGTTAACAGCGACCTGTGGCGGAATTATAGGCAAAAATAAGATTTTGGGATATTAAAGATATGGAAAAGTCCTACAATTCTACGCTACCCACTAAAATTGTTATATAACAAAAAAAAAAACACATTATTATTAATATTATTTTTTAATAGTACAAAACAGCATAGCAAAATTTCAGAAAGTTCCGACTTATCGCTAAGGGTTGGGTGAAAGTGATTGCCAAAGGCAATCTCTTATTATTATATTTTTTTTATTTATATTAAATTTATTTATTTTTTCTTTATTTTTGTCTTCTATTATATTGTATATTAATTTGTAATTATTTGTGTTGTAGTAATATGTCCTATTAATAAAGTGTAAATAAATAAAATAAAAAATAAATAAATCGCAAACTCCGGAATTTTATATCAATTTGACTGGGCTAAACATGACAATTCGTATCAACAAAATAATATTGACTGGCATTCTCTTTGTATTTATTGGCCTTTGAACTTTCCATTTTGATTTCAGGAACAAAATAAAACACTCGAATAAAAAAAAAAAACAAACGAAAAAATAAAATTCTGAAAATACGTGAAAAGGCAGCCACGCTTATATTATTCATACCGAGAAAAAAAAATTACGTAAAAAATTTAAACCGAATCCCAAATGTTGAATTGGAAAAAAAAGGATTTGAAGAGATAAAATCTTTTCTACATATTTCTCTAGTAAAAAATATACTTTTGAAAGCATGCTGAGCTGAATTCAATTTACTAGTTATGTAAATAATATACCTAATATATTATTTATATATATAATAATATATATATATTTATAATATATTTACTAGGTATGTTCTCTGAAATGGGATTCAAAATTTATGTCAAGCGTGGGTTTCTCCCACGAGGAGAAGATATGGGTAAACGGTTTACAAAGGAGTGCAAAGAGGTATTCGAATAGAAACAGCAAAAGTGAAGCAAAAAATGAAAAAAAACAAAAAAAAATATAAAAAAAAGTGAAGAAAAAAAATTAAATAAAAAATCTAGTGTAAACATCACACGACTTTCCTTATCCCCAAGAAAAAGTCGAATTAAAATCCTTTCGAAGGAAATAAATATTAAATTTTCAAACACAATATTCAAATTTGAGTTTAAAACGAGAAGATATGGGGCAATGAAAAATACGTTGGGTAAAAGAATTGAATTCATTAAAAAAATTTATTCAAATGGTTATTATCATTTTATTATTACCATGATCTACTTCTTCTTAAGTTCTTCTTAAGTATCTACTTCTTCTTAAGTTGAATAAAATTGGCATCAATGGACCGCTCCTGAAATGGGTAGAATGTTTTCACAAGAAAAGAAAACAAATAGCTCAGTGGGTAAGCACTCGCTTGCCATGCGGAAGGTCCCGGGTTCAAACCCCCGCGTTGACAAAAATTTGTATTCTTAATTTGGTTACACTTGTTTGTAAGGGATACCTTCCGATGAGGCCGCGATCCAGGTGTGGATGAAGCTGGTACAGAAGTTCTCGAAAACACTGATGGGAGTTCCTGGAACACTGGTAGGCGTATCATGAATACTAGTGGATGTGTCTGAAAAACTATTGGAATTACTAGGAGTTCCTAGGACACTGGTAGGCGTATCATGAATACTGGTGGATGATGTGTCTGAAAAACTATTGGAATTACTAGGAGTTCCTAGGACACTGGTGGGCGTATCATGAATACTGGTGGATGATGTGTCTGAAAAACTATTGGAATTACAAGGAGTTTCTGGGACACTGGTAGGCGTATCATGAATACTGGTGGATGATGTGTCTGAAAATCTATTGGCATTACTAGAAGTTCCTGGGACACTGGTAGGCGTATCAAGAATACTGGTGGATGTGTCTGAAAAACTATTGGAATTACTAGGAGTTCCTGGAACAATATTAGAGACCTGAAACTTGCAACAGATGTGGTGGGCCCACACAGCGCCGCACACATGCTACAATATTGAATATTGAACAATGGAAAATATAAGAGAGAGAGAGAGAGATTATAATAATAGTAATAATACACTTTATAGTGAACGGTAACCACCAGGCGAGGTTATTGCTCAAAGCATTTTCTACCACCTAACTCTCATATTATTATGTGGTCACAAACCGTTTTAAATGTCCTTGATGATCCAAGACTAGGACAAGTTTATACATATACAAGTTTAAGTTTATATTTTATTTTATATATTTTTATTCTATTTTAATTTTTTTATATATTTTTTTTTTATATTTCATAAATACTGTATGTATGATTTTCTTTGTGGTGAAGCACAAGGCCTCTTCACAATTTTTGTGGGTAGCGCAGCATTACTAAGAGCCTCCTGTACATTTCGAATTATTCTATTACATTAATTTCTTTTTACTCTGGTAATGCCGCCACTGGTCGTTACTCATACAAGTAACTACTCATTTTTCCTCACGAGGTATGAGTGGACCCCGAACATCCAAGTTCAGAGCAGAAAAAATCTTCCCCCGCTGGGAATCGAACCCAGGTCACCATGTGTGCAATGCCTAGCGCGCTAACTCGCTCTGCCACAGTGACTATTATTTCATAAATACTGTTCTTTTTTACCATGACGTTGTGAACATACTCTTTGTATCAATTGCACAATAAAACAATCTATTCTATTCTATTCTATACTCAAATTAATGAGGAAAAATGCGTGCACTGAATGGGATTCGAACCAACGGATCCCTACGCTACCTGGATTATCAGACTAGCGCTTTAACCACTTGACTACCAGTGCACATTTACCGACATCAAAAGATACAGATTTATTGTAAAACGGTGCCGCCCACGTATGTGAAAGTTGCTTAAAAACAGCATAATCAATACATAAAGAGTGCATCTTTTTTTATGTACACATATTTTCCTATTCTTTCCTAATTAATTTTCTATTTTATTTTATCAAGAGTTGGAATGATAACACAAAGAGGCGTAAACAACATTTTCGAAAATTTACAGGAGAGCCAAAATGAGTTTTCTTGTGCATACATTTTCTGTTCACGGTAGGAAAATCATCACTTCCCTGTACCCGTGAATGACCATACGAACTTTTTCTGTTGCCAAATTTGGTTATTTAACTGTGAGTATCGATTTACGCCTATTTGATTTGTCTGAAAAAGAGAAAATGAGGGATACGCCTGATTTCTATTTTTGTTGTATCTTTTCTTTGGATTAAAATTGGATTACGTCTATTTGTGAGAACAAAATATAGAAAAAGTAGACTCAATCCAAGCAATAAAACCGATTTCAAAAATTTGTGGTTTACGCCTCTTTGTGTTATCAGAGGCGAATTGTGAAAATTTACTTTTTAACCCTATCACAAATAAGATTTTTTTTATTACTATTATCATGAGTTTTCATAATATGAAAAATCTTTTTATTAATCAAGCGAAACGGTCTTTTCGCGGGAGAATGTCTCCCTGAAACTACAGTGCCTAAAAGAATTACATTCACAACCTTCAACTGGAACAAATATTTTCCCTACGAGACTTAAGACATCTATTTTCAACCAAGTCTCAAATCTGAGCGCACGGCAGTGCGCCAGGCCAAGTTCCAGCAAGCACGGCAGTGTATCTTTACACGAACCGATTCACCCGGTTTTTCACACCCTCATATCTTCGGTTCAATTGATCATAGAGATATGAAATTTGGAACAGAGATTGTCCTAATATCATTAAAAAGACATTAAAAATTTAAAGACTCTATGCAAAAAACTTTCAGAGGAATGTAATTTTGAAATTTGCGATTTTGATACTGACTGACTGACTGACTGACTGACTGACTGACAGATCATCAAAATTATCAGGCACTTCCCGACTACCTAGAAAGCTGAAATTTTGCATGATTGTAGGGTTTATTGTAAAAGTAAAGGGAAAAATCTGAAAACCGGAATTTTTTCACTTATCATGGTGTAAAACGGTGTCGTTTTAGGGAGAAAATATATAATCGATTATTGATCTAAATTATGAAGCACTTCCCGACTACCTAGAAAGCTGAAATTTTGCATGATGGTAGGGTTTATTGTAAAAGTACAGGGAAAAATCTGAAAAAGTTCTAAATACTATTAAAAGGTGTCGTTTTAGGGAGGAAGTATACTATATTATGTATATAAATTATGAGGCACTTCCCTACTACCTAAAAAGCTGAAATTTTGTATACTGGTAGGGTTTATTGTGAAAGTACTGGGAAAAATCTGAAAACCGGCACTTTCGCACTATTTCTGCTGTTAAACGGTGTCGTTTTAGGGAACACTATATTATGTATATAAATTATGAGGCACTTCCCTACTACCTAAAAAGCTGAAATTTTGTATACTGGTAGGGTTTATTGTAAAAGTACTGGGAAAAATCTGAAAACCGGAACTTTCGCACTTATCATGCTGTTTAAACTGTGTTATTTTAGGGAGGAAGTATATACTCGATTATGCATATAAATTATGAGGCACTTCCCTACTACCTACAAAGCTGAAATTTAGTATTTTGCTAGGGTTCATTGTAAAAGTATAGGGAAAAATCTGAAAACCGGCACTTTCGCACTATTTCTGCTGTTAAACGGTGTCGTTTTAGGGAGCACTATATTATGTATATAAATTATGAGGCACTTCCCTACTACCTAAAAAGCTGAAATTTTGTATACTGGTAGGGTTTATTGTAAAAGTACTGGGAAAAATCTGAAAACCGGAACTTTCGCACTTATCATGCTGTTAAACTGTGTTATTTTAGGGAGGAAGTATATACTCAATTATGCATATAAATTATGAGGCACTTCCCTACTACCTACAAAGCTGAAATTTAGTATGGTGCTAGGGTTCATTGTAAAAGTATAGGGAAAAATCTGAAAACCGGCACTTTCGCACTATTTCTGCTGTTAATCGGTGTCGTTTTAGGGAGCATATTAAAGTGAATAATCTTGAAATTTTTAATAAAAAATAATGAAACGTGCTGGGAAACGAACCATTTACAAAAAGTAATGATATCCCACAAAAAACTACCGTTAAAAAAAGGGCCAAGTTCCAGAACTCCTATCCAAAAAGGTTTCGCCTATGAATGCAGTGATATCTTGTTTGCGGCCAAGTTATCTTGGTACTAAACTATTTCTTTTATTAAACCTCGTTTTCTCAGTTCCTCATTTGGTATGTTTTTAAATGCAAAATATCCTCTAACTTGGCCAGTTTTATGCCATCGGTTGAATGGAATATTACGACTATATGTATAGGTACAGAATAACAATATAACCATCACAAGGAGCGACACTGGCCAAGTTAGAGGATATTTTGCATTTAAAAACATACCAAATGAGGAACTGAGAAAACGAGGTTTAATAAAAGAAATAGTTTAGTACCAAGATAACTTGGCCGCAAACAAGATATCACTGCATTCATAGGCGAAACCTTTTTGGATAGGAGTTCTGGAACTTGGCCCTTTTTTTAACGGTAGTTTTTTGTGGGATTTAATTTACACTATGAAGAAATAAAATCAATCCTATGAAATGCTTAGATTCTTACTGAGGATAGAGTGTGTGTGTGTGTTTGTGTGTGAGAGAGAGAGAGAGAGAGAGAGAAAGAAAGAGAGAGAGAGAGAAAGACAGAAAGAGAGAGAAAGAGAGAGAGAGATAAAATAGAGTATGTGGGAGTGTGAGAGAGATAAAGAGAGAGATAAGATAGAGTGTGCGGGAGTGTGAGAGAGATAGAGAGAAAGATAGATAGAATGTGTGGAAGTGAGAGAGAGATAGGATAGAGTGTGTAGGAGTGAGAGAGAGAGAGAGATAGGATAGAGTGTGTGGGAGTGAGAGAGAGAGAGAGATAGGATAGAGTGTGTGGGAGAGAAAGTAAGACAGCTCTTAATGAGAAATATTACTTTGAAAGAGAATTCAATAGTGCGGCAAATTGCAATAAGCCTCTCTTTGTCCTTCTACCTCTTTCTATCCCCCTCTCTTTTTCTCTTCCTTTTCATCGCTCTATTTTTATTTTCTTCAAGGTCTTTCTCTCTCTCTCTCTCTCTCTCTGTTTAAGCTCTTTACTATACTTCCTTACTTTTCCTCTCTCTCTCTCACTCATTTCTTCTACCCTCTCTCTTTCATTTTTAACCCACTCTCACTATCTCTCCTTCTTTCTGGAAAGAGAGGAGAGAGAGAGAGAAAAGAGTGGAAAATAAGGAGGACCAAAAAGGGAAAGAAAGAGAGAGTTAGAGTATAGAGAAGGAGAAGGAAAAGATACAGTACCAAGAAAGTGAGAGAAAAGAGAAATGTAATAGGGATAAAAGAAAAAAAAGAGCTTAAAAACTGCAGAAGAAAATTAGAATAGAGCGAATAAAAAAGAAGGAAAGAAAGAGTTTTGAATTTTTAATTGTACATACAATAATAATATTTGTTTATAGTAAATCCTTACAATCTTATGCAAACTTCTGAGGATAGAAAGAGATAAAAAGAGCAAGAATGGGAGATTGATGATTAATAGAGAGTAAGGAAGAGTGATAGAGAGAGACAGAGAAAGAAAGAGAAGGAGAAAGAGAGAGAAAGATTTGAATTGATTTTATTTTATTATCTATTTAATACAATTTTGATTTAAATTATTGTGGAAAACCAAACAGTTAGAAATAGAAAAAGAGAGAGTGAAAGAAAAAAAAAGAATGAGAGAGAGAGATAGAGAAAATACCATGGAGAAATAAGTGATGGAGAACTTGTAATGGTTCAAACCTGTCCCGTAAAATCGGCCATCTTTGTTAGTTTTAACACAAAGGAAATCAGAAGTAGAAAATGGTAGGTAAGTTAAAACGGTAGTCATATTGGATGGTCTCTAAAATTCGGCGATCTTTGTCATTATTATTTAACACTTTATTAATATGGTATTGGTAATGGTAATGGTGCTCAAAGGCACTTTTATTAACGGAACGAATCTAATATAAACATCCCTATTCTTACTTCTCAATCAATTCGCCTTCTGTCTTCCTCTTTCTCTCTTTTTTCTCTCCCTCTCTCACTCCTTCAATCCATCTATCTATCTCTCTTACTTTCTTTCTCTCTCTCCTTATCTATCTCTCTTTCTTCATCTATCTATCTATACATATACCCCTCTCTATCTATGTATATCTCTCTATTTCCATATCGTCAGATACCATCCTACACAATTTCATTAATTTAGTTCCACATATTCTGTCTGTCCTAAAACGAACACCCCACTCTTTCGCACAACTTATTCGTATAGGCAAGCAATAAAAAACTACATAGCTCTTCTGTAAAACCCACACAAATTCACTTGTAGAACTTTAAGTCACTTAAATAACTATCTATATCACTTCAAGCATGAGGATATCGAAACCTTTCATCCAATATCCCACTCGATTAAGATTTAATTAAGACTTCAATGAATATTTTGTATAGGTATGTATTAAGGGTTGGGTGGAAGAGATTGCCACAGGCAATAACCCCGCCCTTTAGGTAGGACATTAACTTCATTCTCTTTTTTTTTCCTGTATCTTTGCTTAATCTTATTGTTTTTCTTTATAATTTCATCTTATTTTTTGTTCCCGCTTTAGAAGGGTCGACTTTACCCTCCATGTTACAAGTTTGCATAAGCTTAGGAGATAATATTAAGAAATATTATTATTGTACAAAAAAAAATCATATTATTCGATTCAATTCAATTTTCCTTCTCTCTCTTTCTCACTTTACCCTGCCTCTCTGTCTCTCTCTCTCTCTCTCTCTCTCTCTCTCTCACACACACACACACACACACTCTACCCTTTCTTTCTCTCTGTCTCTCTCTCACTCTCCCTCTATCTCTCTTTTCTTAACTTTCTACCTTCCCTCTCTCTGCCTCAATTTCTTGTCTCTTTTCCCAATGAACCTTTATATGTGTATTTCCCTATTCTACTCTAACACCTCGAGTTTAATAACAAAACTACACATTGAAAAAGAGAAAGAGAGGGAGAGAGAGAGAGAAAGGGGGGGGGAGAGAGAGAGACAGAGAGACAGAGAGAGAGAGAGAGAGAGAGAGACAGAGGAGACAAGGAGATAGAGAGAGATGGAAAAAATAAATCCCTCTGAATAAATAAGAATTCCCTTTTTCCCTTTGTTAAGTCGGGCGAGAGAGTCTCAAGGGATATTTTGTTTTCTTAAAAGGTAGTTTTGTTACCTTTGCAGCTTACCCTTTGGTGAAATTTAAAATTTATTTCCCTCTAAATGGTGCTTCTTTCTTCTTCTCTCCTCATACGTCTCTTCAGTATCGCAAGTAGAGTTGTTCCAGGGTAATAATAATAATTATTATTATTACTATTATGGATTATTATTATCTGTTCCACTAACACACAACATCGAAAAAAACAGGAGTTGAAAAAAATAATAGAACGAGGACTTGAAATACGATAAGAAACAAATCTGGAAATTGAACAACGTCCAAATTATACCCAAATGTCATGTCAAGTGAAGGAGTTACATCACGCAAATAAGAAAATATTGAGAGAAGCTATTGGATATGCGACACTCTGTAGAAACAACTATCGAGAAGAGTGTGATCCTGCAAACGTTTTTGAATATCGAACTATAGGTAAACAGGGAGTAGACCAGCATTGGCTTGGTTCTGGGGGCCCTTGTCAATTATTAGCCTCCTTGTATAGACAGTGGTAGAAGTGCTGAGTCATTCCTCCACTGTTTGGCTACCATCGTTCACGATGACGCCACCCTATGATGATGATGATGAACCCTTTGCAAAATTTTGTTTCTCGGCTTCTGGTGGAGCGCATTTAACCCTTACCTTGGCCATGTGTCCATATGGATACCATCAGGTTTTTTTTACTCGATTGGCCCAAAATTAATCCTAAAGCATTTTTTCTTCTGTCAGATTGTCAGAACAGGGGTCTGACAGACCCCTATTCACCAGTTAAGGGTTAAAATTATTACTATATTCTTACGCTTTACTTAAAGCGGCAGGATTGAGCTCTTCCATCCAACCATCCAATTATCATCCTCCTTTACTTTTTCAATAAATAAATGAAAAATTAAAATTTGAAATTCTCTGGCCAGATTAGGGTTAATAAATGCAACGTCTGACTTGCTTGAAAGACCCCAATGAGTCACATATTTGAACTTACCGAAAATCCCTGACGAAAAAAAATTCAGGGGTAAACGGGTTAACTCTCACAAGAGTTTACATTGCTTGTCCCATTTCACCTCGCGCTATCCTATACAAGAGAATGTTTTCAACACACAAATCGAAAAGTCAGGACGTTTTAACTTCGACACTTTGAACTTTCGAATTTCGACACATAGCCACTCTGGGAAAGTTGGAAACTTTGCGTCAGTGTCTAAAAAACTTTGAGGCCTTTGAATTCTCTTCAAAAAATCTAAACAGGTTTTTTGTCTCTGTAGCATATATTATTATACTAAGTATAAAATAATTTATAAGCGATTTGATGTTGCTATAGATTTTAGTCTAGCTTAAATTTCGGGGCCCGGCACCTGGTTTTTTGTCTAGGAAAGTTTATCAAAAAAACTGAGTTATAGGACAAGGAAAGTAAAAAACAATATCATTTAACATTTTCTTGCAAGGCTCGAAGCATTTTCTACCACATAACACTCAGAATCTTATTATTATGTGGTCACAATATCAATTTATTTTATTATCATTTATAGACCTTATTTATAGATTTAATGAGTGTAAATTTATGCACTGGGTGGTATTCGAATCAACGGATCCCTTCTGTATCTGGATTACCAGACTAGCACGTAAACCACTTCACTACCAGTGCACAGGCTCTATACAGGGTGAAATATGCTTACTTTAAATAAAACATCCAGCATTAGATCCAGTTGGATTTCTGTGTGACGATGACTTGATTTTCTGCAACATGGATTTACCTGTAACAGTGTAAAAAATAGACCAGAATATTAGAATAACCTTTATTTTTGGTATTTTTGCCACGAGCGCACAAGATATATCTTTTGAAGGTGGGTATACCCTCATTATTTGTTGAAGATGTTTATTTGTGAAATATAAATTTACTTCAAAAAAATTGTCAATACAAAAAAAAAAAAAAAAAAAAACAGAATAACATTTTCATTATTATTAATCCTTTTTTCATGTTTGGTTATTTCACCAATGATGATAGTATTCGTATTATTGGTGTATGACAATATTTACCAGGAAAAGAATATATTGTCTTAACAAAATTATAAAAAATATTGTCCACACAAAATTATACAAAGTATTGTCTAAACAAAATTATACAAAATATTGTCCACACAAAATTATACAAAATATTGTCTAAACAAAACTATACAAAATATTGCCTAAACAAAAGTATACAAAATATTGTCTAAACAAAATTATACAAAATATTGACTGAACAAAATTATACAATATATTGTCTAAACAAAATTATACAAAATATTGTCTAAACAAAAAAGTATACAAAATATTGCTTAACAAAATTATACAAAATATTGTCTAAACAAAAGTATACAAAATATTGCCTTAACAAAAGTATACAAAATATTGCCTTAACAAAATTATACAAAATATTGTCAGATAAACAAAACAAAATAGTGTCCAAACTGGACGTAAGAAAACGCAAGAGACCAGAATTTTTTTCTGCTATCCAGGTTTCCCCGATAAAGAGCAAAAGAGCTTATTTTCTCTCAAAGAGCGGTAAATTATACCTGGAAATTGTGATCTAGTATCAAGGTAAATTATACCTGGAAATTGTGATCTAGTATCAAGGTTTCTCTTGATACTAAATTCAGTTCTCTACTTAGAAGAAAAAAATAATAATAAAAGAAAAATGTATCTAGGAAAACAAACGTATATTTTACTGATTGGTAAGCTGTTCATGTTTAGAAATCAGCAAAAAATGCTGACGGTATATTTGTTTTAATACTATTTAATAAATAAAACATTCTCTCTCACAAGACTGATAAGTCAAGTTATCATATTTGTGTTACTCACAACTACTCAAACTTCACCTATTGAAGTTCTGGCCTCGCTGGACGTTTCTTAACTTCAGTGAATGAGAACTGCGAGTATCACGAATGGTTGGGTGGAAGAGATCGCCACAGGCAATAACCCTGCCCTTTAGTAACGACATTAGCTTCATTCTCTTTTTTGTTCTTATTTCTTTGCTCAATCTATTTATTTTGTTCTTTATAATTTCATTGTATTTTACTGTATATATTTTTGTCTTACCTAATGAACCATTCTATAATAATAATCTTCAACTAACGGCTTCCTGCATGAAAACCTAACTTTAAATCTTGGATACATAATTATTAAAGCATATTTTTTTTGAGCATACAAACACTTTATCTCTAATAATATTACAGCTAGCGCATTGTGTAACATAGCTCACCTCTTCTTCAGTGGTAACTGTGGCAGAGTGGGTTAGCGCGCCAGGCATTGCAGGCATGGTGACCTGGGTTCGAACCCAGCGGAGCAGTATTTTTTTCTAGCTCAGTTACTTTGTCAGGCTGAGGGACTATAACGGGGAGTAGACCAGCATTGGCTTGGTTCTGGGGGCCCTTGTCAATTATTAGCCTCCTTGTAAAGACAGTGGTAGAAGTGCTGAGTCATTCCTCCACTGCCTGGCTACTATCATTCACGATGACGCCATCCTATGATAAGACTTGAATGTTCGGGGTCCACTCATACCTCGTGAGGAAAAAATGAGTATCTGTTTGTATGAGTAATGACCAGTGACGGGGAATACCAGAGGGTAATGTAATGGAATTCAAAATGTGAAGAGGCCTTGTGCTTCAGCACATAAAAATAATTATTGCATAATGTATGTACAATTGTACATAGTTTTCTCTTCTTTCAAATGCCATCTCTCTCTTGGTCTTATTTTCAACCTTCTACGTGTATCTATTTCTGCTTTCCATTCCCTTCTCTCTTTCTCTCTGCCTATATACATATACATATATCTCTCTCTCTCTCTCTTTCCTTCTTCTTCCAAATTCTCTTTCTCTTTCTCTCTTTCTTTCTTTCTTCTCTCAAATCCTTCTCTCTCTTTCTTTGTTCTGTCTTCTTCCATTTTATGTAATTATAAACATTCGTTATTCTCATTCTCTCCTCTCCATCCTTTAATAAATCTTTTTTTTTTTTATCTTGATTCTCTCTCTCTTGCTAATGTTTTCTTTCACCGTCCTTTTTATTTCTCTCTCTCTTTCTTCCTCTCTCTCATTATCTCTCTCTTTCTCTCCCTCCCCCTTTCTATTTATCTATCTATTTCTCTATCTCCATTTACTCATCTCTCTCTGTTTCCCTTCTCTCTCTCTCTCTCATATTTTAGCTCGTTGACAACCGAGCAATGCACAGAGCAACTTTTACCATTATCTCGAGAACATTTTCTTCTTTGTGGTTTGGAGCAGGTTGGGCAACTATTTTATGTTGTACATTGTTGTCGGACGAAATATTTGTTTTATTAGTCCCTGCCGGTAGCTTAGTGGTCAAGGCGTCGGGCTCGTATTCAAGAGGTCGCGGGTTCGAAACCCAGCCCGGGCAAGTTTTTTTTGTTGTTGTTGTTTATTGAGTTTAATCCTTTTTAAACTATTTTGGCAACACGACGGATATATACCCAAAC